>CAEFZX010014535.1:0-228453 GCA_903066825.1 Alfaro cultratus | reverse complement strand
ATATAAGCAGAGCAACTGAGGCCACAAGTAAGTAATGTGGGGCCAGTTACTGGTGTAGAGTAGCAAGCATAAATCAATCACTGTATCCAGCACTGTAACTTCACAGAACTCAAATGAAGAACTGCTGAAAACCAAATAAAAGGATCAATGCAAAATGATTTGCACTGTTATTTTTACAAGTGGTGCAGAGATCCCAGCTGAAGAAAAAGTAAAAGTAAATAGAAAGAAAAATAGTTACAGAGCACACCTCTGCTCTGGACATTAAGGTTTTGTTTTGGATTGTGATATCTTATTTCCACTATGGACTGCAACTGTTATTTACTTACAAATACTAATTACTTAGAAACGCCGCTCAACAGAAAGCATCGCAAGTCACAGCAAGCCTTGTGACAAAAGTTTGAACAAGCTAATGAACTTTCTTTTTTTTTTAAGAAAAAAAAAAGAGGAACTTCAGCAAACTAAAGTAGGTCAAATATTTGCTTGTGAATAAAAAAGAAGAAAAATACATATTTAAATAAGAAAACGGTTTTCCAACCCCATCTCCACTTTTAACTGTGCTTTAGGCCTGATGAATATGTGGTGTCCTGTAATAACACACTAAGCAGTTTAAAAGCAAGTACAGTTTTCTTTACTCTCATTCAGAGGAAGTAAATGTAGGACAAAGGTCAAGCTGTAAAACAGCAGCACTGCAGTCAGGTCATGTACGGCAGGCAAACACGTCATTCTACCACTGATTACTATAGCATCTTATCAGGAGGTCAACAGCAAAGTCTTCTTTACTCCTCCCATTTCATTTAGGAATCTGTTAATTAAAGTATGGCATATTTAAGTATTTTTATGGGAAGACATTTGACAGGGAAAATATGAACGGGTTTATCAGTCTTCTCCATTAGACTCATTTCAACCTATTGCTGTTTTATGTCAAAGAAAGTAGAAAATCTCTAATCATGGGTCAAAACTGTATTGGTTAAATAAAGTAAACAGTTTTGAAAGTTTTGTTGGAATTAACAATAGAAATGCAGTCATAAATCAACCTCTGGGGGTTTCTTTCCCACGAAACACCACATTCCAGTGACGACAGCCAATGTTTTTTTAATTTGAGGAAATGATAGCAAGTTCGACAGAACCTGAGCTCCTTCTTTGAATTTGCTGCTTTACTTATGAATGTTCGAGGCTGTCCAACGGCATGAAATTTTCCCTTCAATGTGTGCTGGCTGTATGAGTCATTTCATCAGACATGGCCTGATGCCTGCATGGCACTTGGTACGTCATCGCTCTCTCTCCCCCTAACACAGACACTCACCAAAATGTGTAACACCAGATAAACACACACATTTCACTGAATTTCACTCCCGCAGAAATGCACAGCCTTTTTAATTGCTTAGTCACAACTCCTTAAAGTGATGACATAAAAAACAAGTTAGAAGACGACATGGAGCGGTAGACTTTAATGGGTCACTACTGCATTCCCTTGTCTTATTTTTGTTTCTACTCAAAATCCTTCCTCAGCATGACATTCTGTTTTGCACTAACCTGCAATACAAGTTTTACAAGCCTAACAGATGACCAAGCTGGTAACACTGACTCACAAACACGTTACACGGGCTCAGCTACTCAAGTTCACCAACACAAGCCAACAAAGATCTCCATCTTCTGTCTGTCCTCACAAATGTTTTGCTAGCAAGCTTTCTTACTGCGTGAAGGTCATTTGAAGCCAAAACTGAACGAACTTAGAATCACTTTGTGAAGTAAAGAGGAAGATAAATCGCTAAGAGATACACCGATTAGGCTTTTTCCAGGCCGATACTGATGTCAGATTTGGTCAAATACCATTTTTGTTGAGCAGAAAATGAAGGACTTGTAGGATAATCCCCATTACATTTTAGTATTTGCATATAAGACTTATTTAAATAAGGGGCATCAAAACATTTCCTGGTGGTGGACTGGAAATGGTGGCAGTTCTTAGTTTGATGAAACATAAACGGGGGCTGGGGGGGAGTTCCAACTTTTCAGTATTTGACCAGCTGTTCATCGATTAGAGATAAAACAAGCCAATTCTGATCACTGGCTGATTGATTGGTGGATCTCTATCCAATACGGGTCAAAAAGGCAAAAATACTTTGACCTTTGACAGTGACATGGAGCTTGTCTACTCATCAGTCCAAAACCATAAAGATAAAAAGATAAGACTGGTGACAACCTGTTTTGGACAGTGACCTTTGGACGACATTGATAACCCTAGCCACTGTTCTGTTGCAATATCAGTCTATTAGTTTAAACTCACACTTTTCTTCACTTCCAGAAAAAAATAAATAAAAAAACTGAGTTCAGGTTGTTAGAGAGAGGACTGTGTTGTGGGAGTTTTCTTTAACCAAAGCAAGAATCACTCAGAGTTGGTTAAAATTCTCATCTCGTGAATTTCTAACCATCTTTAGTTAATTTGGTAAACCTCCCACTGACGCTGAACTTTCCCACAACCTCTGCAAAGTTTGGTTGCTTCAAGATAAACGACATAAAGTCACTGTCAGGTTTTCTGTTGCCTGTGCAAAAATGTTTATGGATCAGGCATAGATATGCTTTCCAGACTTAAATGCAGGTTGTGGTTGTAGTGCATTACGTTGTGCGTCCCTGTGGTTGGGGGTTTCACACAAGTATCCATTTAAATGTGGGGCAGCTCTGCAGAGAACTAAACCTGCTGTTTGAAGCCAGATGAATGGTTCGGCTGTTCAATACGACTGAGACCCAGGCATTTCAACACGGCACACTCCAACCAAACTATAATATTACCCAAAATCCCTTTTCAACCTCTGTCTCCACAAAGCTACAGCTGATCATAAATAATGAGTAGTGTTGGCTTTGAGCTGAAACCTCATTTGGGTGGGGTTCACTTTTGGGGTGCAGTAATGCGGTATGATTCAGGAGCATCGCCCAGCTAGCTTCTACATAAAAACGAACCGCTAACATCAAGAGCAAACGGACAAAGTGGTGTCCTGATACAGCAGGGACATTCTGGCCCAGCTGCCAGGAGTCTTATGATTGAGACCAGAACAAAGAGCGACAGTGTGACGAGCACTTGACACAAACACACACTCGTTCTCTTAGTCGAGACGCAGCACAGATATTATCGGGAACCCACTTCTGATAAGCATGGTATGTTTTAATTCCATTAAATTGTCAATGTTTACAAGTTTTAAAGTAATGACACAAATTAAAAAAATGGATTTCAGGGAGAAAACTTAAATACCAACACATGTATTTATGACTGGATTTCATGAAATATAAATTTTAATGCTGGTACCAAGTTGATAAAATATTTTCCTCACAAAAGGCAATTAAATTAAATGTAATTATTGTAGTAGAAAAATCAGAAAGCATCTCATGCTGGTCAAACAGCTTCAAAGGTTATTAAATATATTATTTGAATAAAAGAAAAATAATTTCAGCATAGAAGGCTGAAATTAATTTTGTTACCAAATAAAATTATGTTATTTGGTATAAAAGACAAGGGTCATATTGAAAAATAATTTGTAAAAACATATAAATATATTTTACAAATATCTTAAATAGGGTTCAGTCAATCCCAAAAAATAAATCTCTTTGCAAATGATACATTTTTAATGGATAAAACATAAAAATAGTTTCAGTCTAGAAATAATAAATTATTCAAATTTTGATAATGTATTAAAAAGTAGTCTTTATGCTTTATGTGGACAAAGCTTATATATACATCAGATTAAAATAGTGACCTTGTGTTTTAACATTATTTGAGGGATTGTGGAAAAAAAAAGTTTAAATTTGTGGCAATAAAAAAAAAGTAGATATTATACCACATCTGGTATTAATGATAATTTTTGTAAACCTAAATTATTCGAAATACCCCGACTCTTTTTAGACACCAACTGTCTGGCATGAAGCGCACACAAAGTCTAAATTACTATTCACAGCTAATTAAAAGCAGAGCTCCAAGTGTGCATGAAGCCAAACCACTACTGACAGAGGGAGCCCAGTAGACCACAATAAGGTTGTCAGTCCTGCTGGTGAACAACCAAATGAAGTGGCTTTAAAGCACTAGGTGGTAATCCAAAAGTGGGTCAAATGAAAATAAGTGGTCTCAGAAGATAAAAAGACCAACATTGATCTATTAAAAATACATATTCCTTTTGTGTATGCAGGGTGAAACTGACTGAAGAAGACCACATTATTAATAACTGTTCACCATTACCAAATTTGGGGTTTTCCAAACATCCCTAGAATGGTGGCCAATTTATCTGTAGTCTTTGAGGATGAATTAATGATCAGATTATGGTCTAGTTTCTTAAATAGTTGTCTATTCCTTATTTAATCTTAAATGTTAATACAATCAGAAAGAATTTGCTTAAAAATGTTACTGCAGCTTCAAAGGAATCCCATTCAATCATTTACCCTTTAAAGGTGTTTCATGGGTTAAGATGATTACTGTGTCCATGGATAAAGCATTTAAGTCTTGATAATCTTATTTATTTTGGCTTATGCAAGTATTGTGTCTGTACATTTATACAACCGCAGGTGTCAATGCAAAGCTTTGTAAATCATATTTTTCACCAAATGCACTCAAACAGATACAGGTCTTAGGCTGCTTTCTGGATTGTTTTGAAAAGGGTTAAATAAAAGTGGATGACATAAGAGATGTATAAAAAAAATAATAAAGCAGCTCTTCTCTTTCGTGATCAATCATGTTCACATTGATAGATCTATTTTTCTATGAGCTATGTTTAGCTACTCTCCTGGCTGGCACACTTTCAAACACTGACATCATTACACATTAAATTCACCACAGAGCTGTACTTTGTCTATGACATATGCTCAATATCAATGTCTTGCAGGGTGGGAGTTGGAGCACATAGCAGCTTAAGCAATAGTTGCATTCTTCGGACGAAATTCAGGCCATATTTTTACTCAGAATCTTGCAAAACACTGATTGTGAAAGGCACTGAAACGTCAAATAAATTATGCAGTAAATATCTGCTCTGAAATCACAAGATGAATATGTTTGTCAGTTTAAAAATGAACCATGTTCCTGGCATAATGAAAAACAGCTTAATAAGAACATAACGGTTATTATTAACTCAGCCTCATGATTCCACGCACTTCAGTTTTATTCTGTCATTTTGGGTTAGTTGTAAATGGAAACTTAATGGAGGAAAAGAAACTGTATTAAATATGAATTTCTCATATAGGTAGGTTATTGAAAAAGTTTCTATACTGCTGAAGTTTGTGTCTAAGACAACTACCCAGACTATAAAATATTTATAAAATGACTTCATGCTTGAAGAACACTGACTGAAAATTGGATGTTGCACCACATACAGATGGAGAGAAATATCAGATATCTAAAAATGACAAGTTCTGTCTCATACTCCTAGAGATAAATATTCAGTTGTGACTAGTTTACTACTGGTAAATGTGTTTCTCAGTGCTAAGAACATTCACCAGTTTTTTAGGAATATTCTGGAAAAACGCTTAACATTTTCTGATGTAATACAGTAATGGTTCAACACATTAACAAATACTTATATTTTTACTTAAAAAGTTAGCTACACATCCATGGGGTTGGCTAGTAAAACATAGTTTTCTGGATAGACTACTGGCATAAGTGCGTATCAAGGTTTTAAAACATCATACTTTGAGAACTGCACAAAAGTTACGCTACACAACTCCAACAGTTTAAAGTGACTTTAATGGAATCTCATAAAAATGCTAAGGTCAGCCCCTCATTTGCGAGACAGACAAATTCATCTCATTCTAGCTTGCAGAAAACAGGTTTGGTCTTGGTGTGGAAACTTAAGGTGTGTCACTCATTACTCCCATTGTGATGAAGCTGTATTTACAGCAGGATAATGTATGGCCTTTCTGTTCTAGATAAACCAATAAGCTTGCATTATTGTTACAAGATTTTTGTGTAAATGCCATAAAATTTGTGTTATTTTAAATCAAGGTAAAAAATAAAAAATACAGTTGTTTGCTGTTGTAAGGAGGTTATTTAATCATTTCAAATAATTACAGAACTACAGTTATTTTTGTTCCGTTTCTGTTGACAACCTAGCCAGGGTTACATGCTGAAGATTCAGCCCAACATAACACGTGTTTAAACAAACCAAAGAAAAGCAACTGTTTGTATAAAAAACTAATAGTGTGTTAGGTTAGGTAATATGTCACAAAATTGAGCTTATTTGATAAGTAGTTTATGCTAAATTACTCCACAAATTGTATAGAAATCATCTAAAAAATGCACTAATACAAGGGCATACATAATTCTAACTTGATAATAATTCTAACATACTTAGTAATGTCTCTTTAAATTCAAAAGTAATAAAAAAAGTTAATAATTAGAAAACGCAGTAAGCTTTGTACCTGGTATTTTCTGTCATTCTATTTTTTGCCGACTTAAGTGAGCAAGAAACAGGTGGAAATAAAGAATAAAACTTGTATTGAAAAAATGAAAACAGCAGCTACTTGTCAGTCACTTAACAACTCACCTTTAAATACCAAAAAGGAAACTATGCTCACTAAAATAACGTCAAAGATGAGAAAAGTAAATTAATAGCGAGAACTGAGAGACCCCCAGGTATCAACTTAACACTGGCGAGCAAGACAAAGAAAAGACAAACTCCATGCAGTCTACCTTCCACTGACAGCGCCAACTTTTACCAATTTAATACAAGACATCAACAGAATTGTGTGTCATCTAGCTAACATTACGCTAATGTAAAAAGTAATCGTTGTTACACCAAGAAAGGGCTAAGAAAATAAAAAGACACCAGACATACCGCAGCCCTTCAGCAGTCTGTGAACATGGTTTGTTTACACCGAGCTAGCGAGCTGGCTAGTTCGCTGCCACGTCTGACAAAAGCGAGAAAAGTATTTTAGACAGACTATGTTTGTGTTGACAGCTTTCCCCGTCGCACTCAATGTCTTTAAACATGCTAAATAACAGGTTCACGTGTATAACAATGTCTCCCAAAGACAAAGAAAAGCTTTGTTTTTCGGGGCTGGCTAGCAGCTTCTAACTCCTGTTGTTTTGACAGCCAGAATTAGCTGGATAGCAAAGCTGCTATTCAGGGAGGCGCTAACGTTACATTAAGGAAAGTACGGGGTGATATTTAACAGCCTAAAACAGGACATAAAAACAGCACTGATAATCAACAGTACTAAATACGATTGGTAATAGTCACCTGCTCAGAATATCCGAGGAGAAATCAGTGCTCTGGGTGATGTTAAAAGAGTTGGCAGAGAGTTGTAGCTGCCACCCAGCTCCTCTCCAGCCTAAACGGTTACTAAGCGAGCTCCCTTCTAGAGCTCACTCACCTACGGGAGGGAGGCGTTCAGCCCGTGACGCTACTCGCATGAGCACAAGACATCCAATCAGATGGCTCTGCGAAAAACCTGACCAATCACCGACGACCAGGAACAAGACACGATTCTTCTATTGTAGTTTTTTAACCGAAGTTGTTACTCAAAAGCAAAAATACTAAAAACAAAGAAAACCGAACAATTACTGTAAAAAATAACCGAATAAAGGCTGAAAACAAAGGAAAAATTAAACAATAAAGATGCAAATCGTAAACAAACAAAACAGGAAAATAACCCTAGTGACATAAGTATGTATGATGATAAATATGAAAAAAAATAAAACAAGATGACGCGAAATGCTACTTTATGAAATTTTGAGAGATAAAAAGAAAATCTAGAGGCACAATTCAGTTTTTTAAATTGTGTAAATCTGTTAAAAGTTCTTAAGCAAGTAAAATCTTTCCAGCAATGGCAGCAGATTATAAATCTAGAATTATGGTAATATGACCACTCTCCAACTATCTGTTGTCCAAATTGCCTCCACAGTTTTGTTACATATATCTGACATAACGTGCCTGTGTGCACACAGTCAACATGAATCGAGTCAATGAATGCATAACTGAATCATCTGTTGTTCCCCACCTCTGCATCGCTGATTTAAGAAGTGCGTGCAGACATGCGAGTTTCATGCCAGAGCTCACATAACCCCGCTCCCAAATGCAATGCAATTACAGACAGCGCTTAGTTGTGCAATAGGGAATGAGCTATTGTGATGTAAAGCGCTGGCAGCTGGGCGTATTCCTGAACATCCAAGCTTCATAAATTTTCTTTTAAATGGTTAACCGACACACCAGTTTCACCTTTAAACAAGCTTAGCAAGTATCCTTGCAAATATTTATTTTCAAAAAATACTTTTATGCTGTAGAGACTATGTTTTAAAATGTTTACTCTTATTTTTCTTTTCTTAAACACATGATCATATCTGCTGTGTGTGACTGAGCAGATACCACCTTGTGCCAAAGGTGGCATAAATAGTTATGCAGTTTCAAAAATGTTTTTAAATATATTTTAGCCTATTTCATGCATTAAGACGAGCCCTAATTAGTATATTCTAAAGCTTTGACTGCAATAAAACCAAAGTGAGGCATTACTTGAAAACTGTTTTTTGTATTACTTGTGGCTAAGTTTGTCTGATAACATTTTGTTTAATGATCTGAAATATTCAAGCAGAAATAAAATAAATCTCTATGGGGGAAACACCTTTTCACAAGACTGTAAGTACAGGATCTTTATCTAAATCCAGTCTAGGAGAAAACCGTTTTATAACCTACATCATGCTTTTTCCCAAAAGCATGATGTAGGTTTGTGCAACATTTATGCTTTAGAAATAGATTTTATCTTGACCTGGGCAGAACACGTGGAACACTTTTTCTCTCTCACTCTGACAAAGTCCAAGACCACGTTCACAGGACCACCACACTGATTTTATTGATAGTAAGGGTAAACTAAGAGTTTGTCTTTAGTTACACTAGAAAACTATGAAAATGACTCAGGCTGTAGAACATTTCTATTCTTCTTTCTGGAACTAAATCAGATAAAACCAAATGACAACCCTAGGACTCAATGTCAGAAAATTATTTCCATCCTTGTCATTTCTATGCAATTCTGTCAGATTCAATCATGTGTTCAAAATATCATTTAAAACACGATTTCTCTCCTTAGATGTCTTGAATTTTTCCAGGATTGTCTCGGTTCTTTAGTCACTAGAAAAACACTAAAAACGTCCAAACTAAACATGAGTGGCATGTTTAGTTTTGTTCAGTGTCCTTCACTGAACTTATTATTGGCATAACCAGTTTGTTTGTGCAACCTTCATTTGTCATTGCACAACCTTTTTATTTATTTTACAAAATAAAAGTTTGAAAACCAAACATTTTTTCCACTTCACATTTATATTTAATGATGTCAGATAAAATCCCAATAAGGTTTTAGTTGTAATGTGACAAAAATAAGATTGAAATGTTGCTTTACACAGACAGGGATAACTCTAAAATTGCTACATGTATTTTTTTTTTTTTTTTGCATTTGGTTTTTTTATCCTCTGACTAGATTTCTGCAGAATATAGAAACTGGCTTTTTTTTTTTCTTGGAGAACACGCATTTAGGGAACTTTAATTTAAAACGTAGATCAAGTTTGGAAATAACATGTACATTACATACAATTAATGTTTTAGTTTACATTTATGCTAAAGGATTTTTTTTACCAGTAATTGTGGTGCCATTGTTCTGGTTAAGCAATTTCTTTATATGAATTTTTCTACAATGAATAAATGAACTCATATTAAACATCTTCTCTCAAGCGCATGGTGATGCTATGGATAAGCATTTTTCCCAGCTGAAAAAGAGAAGCAAATCAGGGATGATGAGAAGATGCAAGAGGAGAAAAAATAAAAACTAAAACTTTCAAATTTACGTTTCAATTTGCCTGATCAGATTTGAGTAAATTTGAAAAAAAATTGAAGATCTTTCAAAGTCCTATACGGGCTGAAAATAGTGGTTGTGAACTAAGTTTACTAAGCAGACCTGAATTTTTTTGGTGGAGGCACAGAATAAGAAAATGAAACAAACAAGATGAAAACTGTGATCCTATCCCAATGCAGCTCAAGCTAAAAATGCAACACCTTAAATTTTAATTCATTAACTTAAAAATGTGAAGGTGAAAAATTAAACTGGTCCAAGGGACCAATTAATTGTAGTTTCTGTGCCAGCACATATCATCATGAGGAATTAATTCAGTATCATCTCTTCAGTACTGGGGCCATAACAGGGGCCAGGACCAGTTTTCCAGGGGCAAAGACCCCCGTTGGCTAGAACCGCCCGGGCCGGTTTGTGTTTTGTCGAGCCGTTTCTGTATTGTCTTTCAGTCAAACTGTCATCATGACAGTATATTCTCTACCGCCTCCCAAGTTGAAAGCGAGCTTGTCCAGGTAATTTTCCATTAGTTGACTGTCGTGTTTTTTTAGGGTGTGAAACATCGTTGGCAGAATGAAAGTTTTCACACGGCACAGACGGGTTACAGCCGGTACGCCACACCTGAAAACACAATCAGAATTATAATTTGTTGAACTTCAAATGGCTTTTATTCGGTTTATGCAATGGCTCTTACTGGCATTAGGCAACATGTTTATTCCAAACAGAACCAGAGTATAAAAAATGTGTCTCATAATCAGTCCTCAAGATTATACAGAGCCTTTAAGGAGACAAAAAGACCTGAAACGACATTCAATACCAGCCCTGTCTGATCACACCTGGCATCACTGAAACCATGATAGGATCAACCTTAAATATTTAAAAATTAGGTCACTTAACCATGACCTATATCCAACATGCTTACCTGCATCCGGGTTGCAATAAGAGAAAATAATGTTCTACACTCACCACACTTCATTTTTTAGCTCCTCAGAAAAAAGATAAATGCATTAATGAAAAGATTTTTGTCTATGATAAGTGCAATATTATGTTAATAATAGTTATTTCTCATTAAATCTTGAAGTTAACACTTTTGGTACTTGAATCAAAGTGTTTAAGTGCATATTTTAAGTATAATGACCTCATTACTTGCTGTGTGTAATTTCTGAAGGAATTCATGAAGCATTTATTTCAGCTGCTCTGAGATATTTTAATGCATCACCAGACTTTTTAATTTATAGGCATAAAATCTGTTGTTCTTTATTTCTTTCATCAGTATGAAATTAAGTTGAATATAAAAGCACTGGTGCATTAAAAAATATTCACACACCCTGAACCTTTCTATATTTTGTCACATTAGAAACAAACCTGAATGTATTTCATTGGGATTTTCAACATTAGGAAAAATTAGACAGGAAAAATATTGCTTATCAGGTTATCTGACAGCTTATAAGATTTGTTTCATGGTTTAATTAAAAAGAACTGTTTTATGTCTAATTTTAGGTTTTAGAACAACAACAACAACCCTCCCCCCCACTTATCCTAAAAGCACACCAAACATAGCAGTGGCAGCATCATGCTGCGGGAATTTTCTTCAGAGAGGAGCACGAAGCTGGTCAGAGTTAACAGGATGACATATGGAGCTAAATACAGGACAATACTGGAAGAAAATGTTTTAGAAGATGTGGAAAATTTGAGACTGTGGTGTAAATTTACCTTAGACAGCAAGTCTAAACATGCAGCCTGAATTATAAAGACAAGGAGTTGATTAAACAATGTTTTACCTTCCACTCAACAATTATCCACCGATTTGTCAGCTGAATAATGGCATTTGTAGTTGTACCATAACATTTGAAAAAGGTTTAGTAGTTTCTATTATTTTTGCCAGGAACTGAATATCTTTCTTTGCTAAACTGCAGTAAAAAAAAAAAAACAACCCAAAAAAACACAGAAGCTGAAATTAAATATTTCTATATTGTTTTGACTTTTGTATCCACATTGTAAATGGGGCTAAAAGGTCAATAAGGAGAAGCGCTTTCGAAGATATCTGAGACACACAGAAAGGAGCACTGACGTGGAAGCTGACCTTCCAACTCAGAGAGCACTTACTCCATCTGCAGAGCCGTCCCCAGAAGATTAGATATTCAGACTACTCAGCGATCCATTCTGCTCCTACCACAGCTTGTAGAAAGCATATGGATGAATGAGCTTATGGATAAGTAGCTGAGCATTTGTGTTTGACTTGGTCTTTGAGCTCTGTTTGTGTTTGAGGAGTAAAACAGCAGAGTAAGCAGCTGAATAAGGAAAAGGCTTGGAATCTGTCGTGCTCTGTAGGTTTATGGTATTTGAAAATGAAACGGTTTCCTCACTTCAGCTAATCTAGATCACAGAGAGATTTCCCACACCAGCTGCTGGCTTATCTACAAACATATTGTGCAAAATCCCTTTGTACCCTTTGCTTCTGGTATCATGAGGCTAAATGTGGGGGAAATGCTCTCACTCTAACATGATAAATGGCCTGTTAAAGATGGGAACTGGCCAGTTAATGCAGACATTTTTACTCTGGTTTTATTATAATTTTAGAGGAAAAAGCAGCTTTCTTCCTCCTGCGCTTAGACAAAACAAGTTTTAAGAATAATGGCCTCATTGTTCAATGTCAAAATCTGCCAAAACAAAACAAAACAAGAACAATAGGAGAAAAACAATGCCTTGTTAAAGTATTCACACCCAGTAATTTTTTTGTATTACACTCAAAAACTGTTTAGTTTTTTGTTTTTGTTTTTTAATTTCTTGTGCAACAGAGTGGAGAAATAAAACTTCTGAAGTGCGCCATTCAACTCCTTTTTCCCCCCGAAACCCCTAAGTAAAAGACAGTGAAACAAATTGCCCTCAGAAGTCACCTAATTAATAATCAGAATTCACCTTATGCAGTTTATTCCCAGTTCAAAGATTAGAAAATAAGATCCCAAATTTCTGTTCAATCCATCACCACAATCCACAGCTCCAAACCCAAGACATGATCGGCCAGAACCTTTAAGCCACCAGAAGCCAGAACTCCCTAGATCTCTTATCTTGTTTTATTGCAGCTAAAAAGATGACTGAACCAGGAATACAACTGAACAATCAAGAATGGAGCACTTAATTAGCCTTAACATCGGTGTAGATCCATCAAATCATGATCTGTTTGTTAAAGATGAGTCTACAGAAAGGGCTAGTTCCTCGTACATTTCTTATACTTGACCCCATCACTGTGTTTGAGATTTAGAGTCATGTGTGCTGCTCCTCCAATGATCCAAAGAGAGAAACATCCAAGAGGCCCAAGGCAACCAAGGTGGAGGAATATGTTGACAGTGTAGCCATTAGTTGTTTGGTCCACAATTCTGGTCTTAATGGAAGAATTACAAGCAGAAACAGCAGTGAACTTTTTGGCCAACAAACAAAACTAACACATAATCCTGAACACAACATCCCAAAGGTGACATACAATAGTGGCAGCATCATGATGTGGGCTATGTTTTATTGAAAATTCATGGCAAGATCTGAAAATGTATCTTTATAGGCATTTGCCATCCAGGATAACTGTGCTTGATCTATTTTTGCTAAGAAAAATGCTAAAAGGTTCAGTCTGTAAAGCTGATGCAACTAAAGGACTCATTGCAGCGAAAATTGCTTTGTACAGCTTTAAATAATTTTTCCTCCATTGAACTACTACGCAATACTTTATATAAGTCTATGACAATAAAATCCCAAGAAAATAAGTAGCTGTATGTTTACATATGCATACATTTCCAAGTCACAATTCAATAAAAATCCACACCAAAGAAAAACTAAAAAGCAACACTAAACTGGCTACATGGCCACAAAAAAAATAAAAGTATTCATATGTACTAAACACACTTACCTCTGTGATTCTCTGCAATCACCAGCTTTTAAAAAACAGCCTCACAATAAAGTTAGGAAAATAAAAAAAAAACATTTAATATAAAGAAACATGAGGGTGGAAATCCTCACAGAGTGTTTAGTTTTCTGTTTGCGCAAATTCAAGCTGGCAGCACTTTGTAAACAGATGGCTGTCAGACCTGGAGGATTAGATGGGCCTGAAGGTTACACTTTCACTGATCTAATCTTGCTAGCGCCTCACACACGTCATATTGACATATACGACACACTTTATAGATGATCAAGTTACTGATTATTGTGTTTCCAGCTCCAGTAAGCATTAAGAGTTTGTCTACAATAAGAGATGACCTCAGACATTCACCGTCTTCTGTCAAGTGAGGAGGATTTCTCATACACAGGGGTGCCGGTCACTCGTGCCGCTCTGGTCAGTTGTCTAATCCAATTACCTGCAAGCAGCTACAAGTAATGGGATTGTTAGTAAGGTCACTGTTCTGCCCCTATTAGCCTTGACATTCAGCGCTAAACATTGAAAAACACTGATTAACAAATGTTAAGAGACAACTTAAGATCATCTTGATGGTATTTATAGGAATCAAACACGGTAATGCTTAGTGTTTAAATGTGGAAAATGAATGTTGTGGGACAGAAATTGAGAACAAACAAGGGGTTTATAGGGACAGATAGACAGTCTGCTTAGCCATCTGTTGGAATCAAAGGTCTTCAGGGGAAAAGGCAAGAAAAATTAGCTGGAAAATCAGCAAGTTCTGATGTAAAACTTTAGACAAGAGATCACTAATCACAGCCGGAACAAAACATCACCAAGACGAAAACAAATTTATGCATCTTCGGTAAAAAAATAAATAAATATATATATATATATATATATCATAGGCGTAACTTCCTGAAGGACTGGTGTGGACATGTCCCACCAACTATGGCATGAAGGGGACAGTCCCCACCAATATTTCCTGCACCTTTTTTTTTTCTTTATGTGCCTGCATCTACGCAACTCGGCAGCAGCTGCACATTGCATTCAAGGCATTAACAGACAGGTAACGCTTTTTAAAATTCCTTTGCAAAACGTAAATTGCAAGTTCGCTCAGTGATCTAGTGGATTGGTCATCACGTGACTTACTGTGCTCTACATGCATTTGAACGTAGTCTCTGCTCTGCGCTCCCGGGGATGTTGTGTACTGGTTGCCATAGTAACGAGTCTGCGTATGACGTCAAGCTGATAGACTGAGAAAAAAGTAATATAATCACCAGTTTTTCTAAATGTTTACCAGGACAAATTGCATCATTTGTTGGTAGAACGTGGAAATATTCAGAGCAATCATCAAATAGGATAAAATATTCCATAAAGCATAAAGAGCCAGAGTTTATTCAACTTTAAATCATGGCTCCTATTAAGTAAAATTAAAGTAAAATTAAATTTATAATGGGCCATTATAAAGAGAAATTCGCTTTGTTCTCTCGTTTCTAGAACTGACAGAAACCAAACTATAGATTTATTAGCAGAGAGAATATATATTTTACATATCCAAACATCAGCATCTCAGCTTTAAGACACATTTTGTAGAATCCAGTAATAACTATTCACCAACTGCTCCAACCAGACCCAAAAAAAGGCTTTGCGTCTTTATTTGCTACATTAAAGACACATCATATCTCATCTGCTATGTGTAATTCAGCAGGACAAAAGGTTTTGCCAACAGAGGGACAGCTGTGGAGTCAGAATCACATCATTGAAAAATACAAAGTTTGTACTTACAAGGATTCATTTGGTTTACACAGAAGTTACTTATTCTGTTTTTGAAATGTTTAATAACATTTTGATTGTTACAGAATCTCATGTTCTTTTTTTATGTTTTTAGCACTTGATAAAATCAGACATTAAAAGGCAACTATGATAATTCTTCACAAAAAATATTACTGAATTGTGAAACAGTTTTCAATAGGCAAGCATTGAGCAATTAACAGAATTATTCCATAAATTAGAATATGACTGAAAAGTTCCTTTGTCAGCAGTTCCATCACCAAGTGAAAAACATTATATAGATTAATTAGATGACTTATGTTTTAACATTTATATTTCGTAGTACACTTAATACCTCCTAAAAGATTATTTTCAAAAGGTGATCAGGACTTATATCCTAATTTATTTAATAAGACTGGAAGGCATTCACATGTAACTTTTGGCATTATTCTTAGCACAAGTATATATATATATATATATATATATATATATATACTATGATGGAGGGTTGGATGAGAGATTCAAGATTCAACCTTCAGAAAATTAAAGTAACAAATTCTCCTTTATTGTTTCTTTCTTGTGTATACAGATCTTCTCAAATGCAGCATTTTCTGACATTTTTTACCCTATTGCAAAAATAATGCAACCAGGTAAAAAGAAAAAGGCTTAGCTGTAGAGGAGGGAACTTGTTAACCCGGGTCAGACTTTTCCAGAAGAACTGCAGCAGACAGAAAGCTTCACTTTCAAAGTCTACTTTATCAAAAGAATACACAGTAATATGCATGTATAAAACATAGAAAACATCATAAGCTTATAAACACCAACAAAACATAATTTCTTATGCACTAGTTCTTGAACGTTGCTTGTAAGGAATTGCAGTCCAGTTCTTCTGTTTCTTCTTGCATTTATTTTTCACACCATATTCAGTCCTCTTGGGTCCACAAACATCTGTTATTTGCATCACAGAGTCACAAAGTGTCACAGTCCTGGCAAAAATACCAAGTCAACACAACACTTGACATCTTGTTTGACATTGTAAGATGAAAAAGGTCCATTTAGCACTGAACGTGTCTCTTTGCATCTCTTCATTAAGGCCAGTCCAACATATTCATCTCTCTAATGGATGCTTTCTTCACCTGATATGAAGGTTATGGAGCTAGACAGCAAACTGCCCACTTAAACAGCAACAATGTCAAGATGGCTGCAAGCAGCAGGCCTCATTAACCCGCTCACAGGATCATTTGTCAGGTCACCGACACAAAGGGGAGTGTGCCCTGTCCTTTTGAGAATTATTGTTAGCATTTTGCTGATGTTGCTGCAGGTTCAGGCATTTAGAGCTGGATTTATGTGAGCTATCCTTTTGCTCCTAAAGTTTGTTATAAAATAAAACGAAGTATCTGGAGTCCCTCTCTTTGCAGTGCCTTGCAAAAGTATTCAATATCCTTGTTCACATTTTGTCACTTCAGAACAACAAGCTTCAATGTATCTTTTTGGGATTTGCTACATAAACACAAAGTGGAACATAATTAGGAAGCGGAAGGAGAACGACATGAACTTTTCTATTTTGGTTACAAATTAAAAACTGAAAAGTGTAAGCAGCCCTCCTTTCCCTAAACCATCAGAAATCTTCTAAGTAAATGGAGTACATATGCACTTCGGTGAATCTCAGTTCAAACTCAACAGTCCTTCAAAAGCCTTAGAGATTTGTTGGAGACATTAGTGAACAAACAGCATCCTGAAAACCAAGGAATAAAGCAGAAAGGTCACGGAAAAGATTGCGGAGAAGGTTAAAGCTGAGTGAGGTTATAAAACAATATCTCAAGCTTTGAACGTCTCACCAAGATGTTCAATCTATCATCTAAAAATATAAAAATAGATATAAGAACTGCAAAGCTTTCAAGACATGATCATTATCAGACAAGTAGAATAGAGATTAGAGGTCAACTAATAGTTGTGCACTCCACAAACCTGGCCTTGCAGGAAGAGTGACAAAACGAAAGACAAACAGCCCCTTTGAGCTTCACAGCAGGTGTCTCAGCAGTGAATCCTGTCATGCTAAACTGGAAGCAACACTGATGGTGCTGCACTCTGTTCATCCATAGCAAATACAACTCAAGAGGTAGAGTTTCACAATAAAAAGTATTATTGTTATATTTGATTTGCAGATCTTACATTTCTTTTGTGCTAAAACCAATAGAAAAGCAGATAAAGAAATATGTGACTCTTTAGAAAGCAAGTGAAGGAGTTTGGTTTCCTTATTAACAGGCTGCTTTCTACTCAGTGTGGAGCAGTTTGATAGATATCTTGTATCTATTGGCCAAGCGAGAATCTGTCGCTGTGTAACTGCAGTCAAAGTGCAACAAATATTGACTTTAACCTGAGCGCAACACAAGCCGTACCGAGCTGCTTGCACTTCAATGCTGAGGGAGGAGATACAGTGCATTGGCATTCGCTCAGCGCAGGAAAAAAAGGGAAAAACAAAATGTTGCGTGGAGCATGAAGCACAAATGAATGGATTTCAGAGGTTGGTGGAGCTGATGCTGCATTTGGTGTGCAAGTCCCTTAAGAAATTTACGTTGCAAAAAGCCATGAAGGGAGCACAGCACACATGTGAAAGCATGTGATTTGGCCAGCTAAAGGCAGAAAACATTTTAGTAAAAAAGTCAGACAGATCCTAAAACTGGACATGTTTGCAGTAATCCCTACATGGTGGTAGAATAATCATGCTTGAAGTCCCATACTATAACACAGTTAGCAAAAATACATTTTCTGGTTGTGAATAGCTCACGGTAATGCTCAGTGACATGAGCCTGATCTCTTTATTTTTAGTGATAGTAGAGTGTTGTCTACTCAACAGGGAGAGATGCTTGCACTATCCTAACAGCAACATAAAACTTGTTCAGGGCAAAATGCTATTTATAACTATAATTGCAGCAAAAAAATGGCTCAACAAAGTAAAGTAAAACCATGGATTGTTTTCCTTGTACTGCATATCTATGGACCACTTTTTGTAGGTTTATCACATAAAATCTAGTTTTTGGATGAAACGTGAAAAATATGGAAGCGCTGAACTGGTATGAATACTTCTATAAGGCACTTTGGGTTCATTGTCACCTTGACTTGTTCCCTTTCTGCTGGTTGTAGTTTGGGGCGTTTCTTTGCTCCTGCCAGTGGGATGGGAGTGCATACGGTGATGTTAGCAGTGCTCTTGCATTAAAAAAAGCAGCAGGCAATCAGAGGAATCAAGGCTGCTTCACACTTTAAAACAAACACAAGTCTCTTTAAATTAAGATGTGTAAGTTGTAGATTTATTTATTTTTTAATTATATATTTATTTTTTATCTCTTCAGCTCATACAGGTCAAGGTGTCCCCACTTTAAGGGATTCAAACCTGTTCCTTTTTTCCCTTTCATCCTTTTTTGTGCCGTTTTGTTCTTCCATCAGGACCGTGATCAGAATATTGGACATCTTTTTTATATATATATATGCATATATATCAGTCCATTGGTCAGCTCTTTATATTAAAATGGATATCATCATTCTTCATAATCTCCTCCTTCCTCTTCTCTGTTTTCACTCCCATTTCTTTGGGTCAGAATTAACCCACCTTTTTGTGCTATTTGCACAAAAACTGGTCCACGAGGGTTGTGCAGCGCCTGCACTTGACGTAGCAGCACCAGTGGAACTTGCAGTGGCAGCGCTCGTGCTTGTATGTCTTGAACTGGTCGTACCCTCTGCCGCAGCACATCAGCTCGCAGCCGTCCATACCCTCTGAGGTTTTGTTGCAGTAGCGGCCATGCGTTCCCAGCGAGCCTGTGGTTTCGTTCCGGAGACAGTAGTCGGGGCTTGGGTCAATGTAGACCATGTCCTCAGGTGTCGGGTTGTTGAAGCGCTTGTCTTTCAGCTCCAGCTTTCCCTGGTAGAGCAAAAGAAAGGAGGGAAGAAGTTTGAGTGATAAGTCTGGACAGTGGACCACCAGATCAGTGGTCTGGACTTTAAATAAACTTTCTATTGTGGCTTCATTTTTGAGTTAACCAAGAGTCATTTTCAGATTTGGGAGGAGAATTAAATTTAAAATTTCAAACACATATAGACCCGCTCAGTTTCTCAGCTCAGCTTATCAGAAGTCAACTTCCTCAAAGTCTCAGACATCTAGTCATTAAAAAGGAAAACCACGGGAACGTCAAGTGTATCCGTTTAGCACATTTCACCAATAAAGCAGTCACGTATATGTTTGTGGTCACTACATATCAAATCAATACCTTGCGTCCAATCTGCATGGCCGCAGCACTGTCGTATTTCTCTTTCAGAAATTCTCCGACTCGCCTGAAATCAGCCAGCTGAAGCCAACAAGTTTTCAGACTACAGGACCCGGAGACTCCGTGACACTTGCAGGCGACATGGGCTTGGTTGTAGACGGCCTGGTGAAAGACAGACATTCATATATATCTGTAAATAAATCCTCCAACGAGAAAAGAACCAGCATGACGGAAAGTACAGAAGTCTGAATTCTTAGTTTCAATAATACTCTGCTACCATCTAGTGGTGGAAATATGAATTTCTGCGACAATTTCTCATGTCAACATCCAAGACTGTTTCAGAGTCAAATTTACAGTATAAGGTATTTTTTTCAAATAACTCAATGGAAATGACTAATAAACTATATATATATAAATATTTTACATTTATCCTGAATTTAAAAATACTTAATGGAGATCCTTGTAAAACACAATGTCATAACAAAATGCTATGTTGCCACCACACACTTTTGGGTATTTTATGGGAAATTTGTCTGATAGAAACCATAAATGAATTAATCATTGCAAAAAGGAATGAAAAAGTCTTCTGACAAACTGTTAATAGAGTGGTTTATTTGTGCAAACAACCTTTTTTGCTCAATATAACCACCTCTTCCTGCAATTGCAAGTTTTTGGACCCGTCTGTTGTGTTTTTGGTCTTCATGATCTTGTTTATGCAATAACATAAAAAGAAAAATCCTTCACAGATTAAATTACAGGTGGGCTACCAGTAGATGACTTCAAAAAGCAGTTGACTGCATAGTATTTTATTTTGGTGCATCGATGAAAATGGGTACACTACTTTCCACTGATCAACGTTACATTCTTCTTAAAAAAAGATTGCAAAAAAAAAAAGAGAACATATTTGCTTCACTTCCTTCACCCTTAGCTAACTTCAAAACCACAAGTCAAACATTGGAAACATTTGATGTTCTTTCGCTTTTTTTTCTAGAAAGCCTGTAATTTGTAGGATGTTGCTGCGTTCTGAACATATGGGTTTGTTTAAAACAAAACACAGAACAGGAAATAGAAGATTTATGGTCTCTGCAGCAGTAAACCTTGCAGCTTTACCAGGTCACCTAAACAACATTTAATAAACAAGCCACATTAAAACACCCCAATCCTAAACACCTACATAAATTACGCATGCTCTTATTGAGCGTTGCACAGAGTTTAGTGTGCACCAGACAAGCTACCACACATTTACTAACTGAATCATTTACCTCCGATTCCTAATTTCCCCTGACGCTAATGAAACCCATCATTCTCTCTCCTCACGTTGCCTGATCTCAATTACCTTCTCACCTCCGTTAACCTCTGCATCCCAAACACCCCTGACCCCTGCATCCCACCTCCTACCCCCTGCTTTCAGACCTCTACTTTACTACCCAGCAGGCATAGCACTCGGCACCCTGCAATCCTGCGATCCGACCCCCGTGACCTCCTCAGACAGCCACGGAAACCAGAGGACAATGGTATTTGTTATTAAGGCAACACACGTTTGGTGGTTTAGCTTGAGATATTATAACTGCAACACTTATTTCTCCCGTGAAAAAAACTTTTACCACAAAATAGTAGCAGCCAGAATCCCATTCTGTCCAGTCAAAGCATGCATTTGTTTCTCCAGCGCCATGGTGAGGTATTTGGTGGGTCATGCCTGCTGGGCACAGTGACTCTGGACCTTCATGGTCAGTCATCCATGGTGGAGACATGGTTTCTGTGTCAAGCACAATAGGTTTTACTCAGTCAGGGTTAGAGTGAGTGAGTGTGTGTATGGGTGTGTACTTGCCCGTGTCTGAAACACACAAGGACAGAAATGGAGAACACAGGCTGCCTTTTATGCCAGGCTAAGCTATGAATGAAGTGAGAAGTTAAGAAAAAAGCCAACACACGTCTATGCTTCACTGGCATTGTAGGTGTTACTGTATTTTAAAAGACAGTCTTTGTTTTGACCTAACTAGGAAAACTAGATGATTACATAATAGTTTTCTTTGGCAAGTTTTCTGTCTTACCAATAGACTTAATTCTGGCTTTTTATAACTGCACCTGATCAAGAAAAGCATCTACCATCACCTTGTGTCACTGTGGATTTGGTATGTTCTGCTTCAGGTGTATGAAGAAACACCTGAAACAGATCTGACTGCATATTGATTCTTACTATGTGAAGTAATTATATTACACAGATTGGGAGCAGAAATGTGTCTGTTTTATATCTAATATACAGGTATATATGTTTTTATTTTCTGTTCTTTGTTAAAAAAAATTTCACCTGGGTTCCCATTATAGCCTGGAGTTTTCTGCATTGAGTTTGTGTGTTTACCCTGTGAATATGTGGGTTCTCGATGTGCACCCTGGCTTTTCCCATATTTTCCATATTATCCAAATGTTCAGTGGTCTCTCTAAACTGTCCATAAATGAGTGAGTGTGTGTGTGTGTGTGTGTGTGTGTGTGTGTGTGTGTGTGTGTGCATGTTTGGGTCACTGTTGCCCTCTGATAGTGAGGTGAGCTGTCCAGATGACAGGTTCTGCAAGAGACCATTTGCTTACGCGTAAATCTGCCTGATGGGAGGTTTTCAACAGAATTCACATAACGAACCACCAAACTGAGGAATATTTTTTTATGTTAAACAGAAAGCTGCGTAAGCATCTAATTTTGGTTAGTGACAATCGGTCAAGTTTGACAAAGATTACTCCCTTGATGTGCGTCTCTGCCTCCAGACGTCAGCACACTCACACTGCTCACTGTTCACACACACACACAGTGGCAGGCCTCTACATCCTCTACAAAGACTCTGTGGTTTGCCTTGTTCAGCCAAGCAAGACAAATCCCACTTAGGACAAACCAGCGTGTCCTCAGAAGAAAGACAGAAAGGAGGGATGAGGAGAAGGAGAGAAACTGTCTTCCTCCCCACCTTTTCTTCTCCCTCTTCTCTCTTCCGTTTTGATGGACAGGCGACAATGAAAGCAAAGGATCAAACAGGAGAAGGAAGGAAAAGTTATTTCAAAAGAGTGTGCGTGTGTGGAAGCATGTGTTAATACAAAGCTGTGGCAGTATATCTTCTTCCTCATACTTTCTTCTATAGCCCCAACGGGACCGTCGGCAGAAACACAAGCTCTCCAGACCCTCACCTTTAACCTCTGACACACACAAACCTGGGCTCACTGTCTCTCACACAAATCAAACAGGGCATTTGTGCATACACACATACATGTCTCTGTCCTGTAAATAGCTTAAACGGTCTGCACCCAAATAGGCAAGGTGGACGGTTTATGACTAAAAGTGAAGATTTAAAAATACGTGACATCTTGTAAACTTGCCATGAAATGGATCCACCAAATTTCATGTTCCAAATAATAACAATGTTGACGTCCAATGTGTTGCATCTGTCCGTGTTTATCTGTGCATGTGTGTCTGTGCGTTAAAGCGCTGGAATGTGCCTTGACCTGGGCGACCTAGCTAAACTCCAAGGGCGTTAGCAGTTGTACCATTTGCAGGTTCCCAATAAATAACCGACACACACACACACACACACACAGTGTGGGAAGGCCACGTCAACTTTGACACACATTCCTAACAGACATACAGATATAGTATGCGGGTAAAAAGAGGAAAAACACATTTTCCCCACCAACGTTCCCACAGCAGAACAAAAAGTGGCGGTGTGTGTTGGTTTGTTTTACCTGTCTCCCCGCTTCGTTGTTGTGCAGGTTCATGAGAATTCGAGCATAATCTCTCGACCCGCGTGGGTAATTCTTCTCCCGCTCCTTGGCATCGACAAATTCACGGGCGAATCTGTAGCCGTAATGTACGTTGTCGCCGCAGCCTCCCCACAGCCAGTCGCGCGGCAAATCGCGGGGCCGGGCAGAGCGGCTGCAGCCACATGTGGAGAGCTCGCCGTCGCGGCACGCCCGACTGATGGCGTTGACGACACCGGCCGCGCTGATGGCGTACGTGAATGCAGTCTCCCTTGAGCCTGGTGGAGTGAAAAAACAAGAGATGTTTTTTCTTAGATTTCAAAAACGATGCAAGGTGCAATTCTCTGTCGCTTTTACCATTGCTCAATCTGTAATACATTACATATTACCATCATAGACTTCCAGTGTATCTTATTCCCATTTCAATATATTGCAACCAAAATCCCACTCTTGTTGCATGTTTACCAAGGAGCAGTGATTACTGGAAGTCATTGATTCAATGCAATTAGCTGAGTTATCTACACCTTTTTATCTGATACACCAGTTAGTTTTAGATATTACGAAATAAGAATATGAAGAAAAACTCTGAGTATAATTAAAGCTATTCGGTGAAGTTTGATCGACAATATTAGTGAACAAACTGATTTTAGTGTAACCTGGAAAAGAAAAACATTTGCGACTCTTGGTTTTAAATAAATTTATTTCTGCTATTAGTCTAAAGATTAGCTTCTAAATGCCTAATCAGTGACTGGGCCAGCAAATTAGCCTTTGGCTAGTGGGCCTATAAACGGGACAATAGCTTTAGTTTAATCACTTCAATAAAATACATTTGAAAAAAATGTTTAGGTACAGCTGTAGATCTTTATTTATGTGTATTAGATTATTAGTTTACTTGGATTTCAAATATAACCTTTCACAATCTATTAACTGATTAAGCGGCAGAAAAAGAAGATACTTTCTTTTAAAATAATAAAATTCTGAAAAGAGTTAGGGGAATTTGTAGTTAATACTTGTCTTAGCTTTATACACCATTTCCCTAATCTTTTTTTTTTTTCAAAACAGCCCAACTGAGTCGTCCGTTTATTGGTGTAAGAAAATCACAGAATGTGAAAAAGTTCAACACGTTTACTTTTGCAGGGCAATATATATATATATATATATATATATTATTTTTTTTTGTCAGTCAACTTAACATAAAACCTTCAAAATCTATTTGGTTTGCTAACACTAATAAAAGCTTACATATTTTCTTGACTCTACCTGAAAATTGATTAGTAATGGAAATAAAACAGAGTTTCAGATTTCCGGATATCTAAGGACTTGTGTCTAATTGTCTGTTAAAAACTCAATCATTCGATGTAAGCACAGCTAATTTAAATCAAGCCACAAATAATTTACCATTTTCACCTGTGTCCATGTTACTGATGTCAGTTTGCTCAGAGTAACACCATGTTAAAAAAGGATGACAACAAAACCACCAAGTCTCCGTCTACATTAATACACAACCACTTAAAAAGCAAACACAGCGGATGGGATCAATAGGCTGACAAGTAGGAGGTTAAGAAACCTGAATGTCATTTCCATAACAATAACAAACAGCATCCTGACTTGAGGCCACATAGAGTTTCCAGTTTTGTAACTTAAAAGTCTATTCTGGAGATAAAATCATGCTCTTAATTTTAGTAAATACCAACAACTTGGAAAGAACTAACCAAATCCTCATTTAAGCTTTGTGGATCTGCCCTCTATGCCCTTGTGGCTGTTAAGTGATAACAGTACCTTTAGGTTCTAATTGAGGCGCCCTCCAAGCCATGTTTCACCGGGTGTAGAGCCATTACGCTTTATATCAAAAAAGGTATACAAATATAAAATATGAATCTTTTTGGTTGCGCATCAGTTGTAGATTTTCTGTTGGAGTATTTTGTATTGTCTAATAAGTAGCCAGCTACTTTTATGGACCACAGTGAGGACTGGAATCAACACAGCCAGCCAGCCAGACAGAAAGGTATGCATGAAAAAAAGAAAACAAGGCGTGTGAGCCTTTTTTATTATTCGGTGCGCTTTTAAAGAGACAGTTCCCCCGTCAGCTTTATGGGACTGTGGAGACTCGACTTCAAATAGCAGGTCCGGATTTGCCGGCTCGATGTTAGCTCATCAGCGCATTTCAAAAGGAGAGCCACGGGACAATGAGGCTGCCTCACACCTTCATATAAAGCCTCAGGACAGAGCCCACCGTCAACACGAACAGGCAGAGGGAAGGGCAGCAAACACCTCAGCTCTCGGACGGTCTGACCGCCTGCAGCGGATTTGACACTTACTCGTTGATGAGACGTTTCCCACATCGCCTGCTGGGGATTTAAAGGAGCTGGACACGGACGGGATCGAAACTAACAACAGAAACTCATAATACCGGAGATACAACGCATGTTTTTGAAGCTACTTGGGTTTTTTTTTTCACCCTCGAGCGTCTTTACGCATGACTTCTGTCGATGGTGCGTCGCGTTTTGCGTTGAACTGAGAAGCCCCTTTACTGCGCCTGCGCAAAAGTTAACTCAGTGCTTTTGGTCCAAATTTTAATTTGTCATAAATGTAGTTGGTTAAACATAATACGATTGGTAATTGGGAAACAATTGGAAGTTAACATCTTAAATTTGTTGAATTACTGGATATTTTTGTTTTTTTGTTGTATTTATATGATGCAGAAGGGGATTATTTTGGCCAGCTTGTGCCTTATGGGATAAATTCTGACATTTTTAAAATAAATTTTGTCTAAAAGTCTTCATCTTCATCCTTCCAAAATACACGTGTCTCTTCAACACAAGGTAGCATTATTTATAAAGCACATGTTCAACAGCAGGGCATTTCAAAGTGATTTACATGATTAGAAGGGGAAAAAAATCAAGCAAAAACATTACATTGCAATGGTAAAGTAAGGAAAAATACTAGATTGAAATACAGATAACAGTTTCCTATGCTTTCACCTTACTGCTCCAATTTCCTATTTTATGCATTGATCAGTAATGAATCAATTAGTAGTTGATTCATTAATGAATAGTTTGCTAAACTATTCATTAATGAATGAATAGTTCATTCATTCATGAACTATTCATGAATAGTTCATGAATAGTTGAACTATTGAATAGTTGAACAACCTTTTAATATACCTTTTAATGTATATTAAAAGGTTATACATTAATATGTATAACCTTTAGTTATACATATTAACTTTGATATGTATAGCTATACCAATTTTCTTGATATTAATGCCAGACGAATACAATTGACAAATTCAGGCAAACATGTAGCAAATCCAAAACCATTAATTAACGCAGACATCCCAAACACAAGCTGTAAACTTGGTGGATTTGTTTTTATTACCCTGATGAGCAAAATTCTGCATCTGGACAAAACAAAGAAATGTATCCAAGCAAATCACATTGATTCTGTAATCATGTTAAGAAGCTGCAGTTTTCCCTTACGTTCCTTGATTTACATTTTATATTGCATTGAAAGACTAAAGCCTGACCGGCAGTGTGCAGCAGCAAGTGGGGGAGGGGCAGCTCACCTCTGCTCAACACAGATGGGAAACTACAGATTAAAGGACTAAACTGTGGTGAAATGTTCATGCTTTTGAATCTTTATAAAACTCTGGTGTACCCTCACAAAGGTAGCCAGCTCATGTCTATTAAAAAGAATAATAGTTTTCTAAACAACCACCACATGATACTCTTTTTTTTTCTCTTTTTTTTAACCCTGTAGATTGAAAAAACAAAACAAAACAAAAACAAAAAGAAAATTACAGTACTACCTCCTTGAAGGAACCTCAAACCTGCTGTTGCCTTAAATTTTAACCAACACATCTAGCATGAAAAACTCACCAATGTGCATGACCCGTCCAAACACGGACGTGCTGTCCACAGTGCTGCAGTTCCACCTCCTCTGTTTGAACTGGTACTGGCACTCCTTGATGCCCGTTCTCGCTCCGTCTCCGATGTAACTCATGTGGTCTTGGTACAGCTGGCACAGCTTCCTCTGACTCTGCGGGGCCACATAGGAACAGCAGCCGAGATTAGCAGGGATTAGCTGAGTAATGGCTCGACACTTCTGAGCGGTCCCTGTGGGGAGATTCCCATGCACGGTGCGAGGAAACTCACCTGTGAAAGGCCAGAAAGCTGACTGCAGAGAGGCTGAGCACCAATGATGTACATCTCGGGCCGCTGGATCGGGGTCAGACCTAGAGACCTGAAAGATGTGGAGCATTTGAAGTTGAAATCTGATTAAAAGTGGGAATGCAGCTGAGACTCTGGTATGCTGGCAGAGCACAAAAGTCAGGCGCAAGTTTTACTGGGACAAGTGGGCTATAAAACACAGATAAATAGACTCCTGTGGAGAACATCTCTACAGCCACTATCTTTATTACTCCTTGGATTCCTTCCCTTTGACCTTCCCCCCCCCAAAAAAACCCCTTACTCCTCAGCTCAGTACATGAAACAAACCATTTACTGCTGATTCTGCAGCTCACACATGTCATGCGAACGTCTGCATCATTTCATGAACGTTCATCTAACCCTATAGCAGTTTCTAAACAAGTGTGGATAAAGC
The DNA here is from genome assembly GCA_903066825.1 of Alfaro cultratus. Lineage (NCBI taxonomy): Eukaryota > Metazoa > Chordata > Actinopteri > Cyprinodontiformes > Poeciliidae > Alfaro > Alfaro cultratus. The sequence goes on along the minus strand of CAEFZX010014535.1, from coordinate 200,404 downwards.
ATCCTGGAGGCACAAGGCTCTGCCATTTGGGAGGCCAGCCAGGGTAAATATTGTGACAGAGCCTTCACATTTGTTCCATTCAAACCCAGCACCAAACGTCACAAAGCAAAAAACAGATCCCCGAAAAACAAAAACAAAAACAGCTGCATGAATGCATCTTAAAATAAGAAAACAACAAAACAAAAACAAAAGAACAGAGAAAAACGGATGCGGAACATGGAGGGAATACATCCCCAAATTATGCGTCAAACGACGCTCCAAATTACAAATCACATTGACATCTTTCAAAACGGCATCTTCTGTTATCAGTCACTCACCACCACGAATTCGCCTCCACCATCAGAAGCTGGGAGCTGCAGGCGAGGACGACGCACGACAGCTGCAGCAGATGTCGGACGGCTCCGGTCCGTCTCCTCGAGACGGGCCTGTTGTCCATGATTGTCCGCCGCGGCGCCGCCGAGCAGCCAGTGCGGGGCAAAGTGCTCTGCTGTTGAGACATGCGTGAGAAGTATCACCACGCGTCCTGCTCCGGCTAATTAATGGAGACGGTGTGAGTTCGGGTCCAGCTCACAAGTCCTCTTTGAGTCCAAATGTTCCTATTCTTATCTGACTCTTCCTGCGCAGCATACAATAAGCCAGAATATATATATATTTATATATGTATATATATATAAATTAAAAGTTTATCCGAAGGTGTCAAGCAGTTGATCATCTGAAATCAATCAGAGGAGGAAAAAAAAAAAAATCCACTTTCGTTACATTCGTTAAATGAAAACGTTGTGCGTAAAACAGTTTATTAGTCCAGTTTAAGCCTCGTCTTATCAGCAGACAAATAAAACAAGCCAATCTGTGACATGCAGCTGTCTGGTTTGGACAGTAAAATAAAAATACACATATTAACAAGGATATTAAAATCTGGAGAGAAAAAACAAGTGAGGAGACTGCTGCTTGTCCTTCCTGTCCCCCTGCAGCTGCTAATACTATCTCTCCCATTCCTTGTTTAAGTTTACACTCCTCCTCTTTTTCGCACCCCGACTTCAGTCCGGAGCCGCCTCCCCCTCCTGTCACCACGTGAGAGGAGATCAGATGAACAACTGGAAACCACACACATCAGGGATCTGACACATCCATCTACAAATGTCTGTGTATTCTGTTTTTTCTCCATATCACCAAAAACCTGGATTAAATTGGAGATTTTATTTGATAGATCAACACAAAAAAGTGGATAGAAAATGGTTTACAAATACAAATGTGAAAAGTGACATGTATATGCATTTAACACTCCCTTTTTTGATACATCTCAATAAAATACCATGCTGTGGGGTTGGATTTAAATCTATTTGCTAATTAGTTGCCTTCTGAAGGTTGTTTGTTGAATACTTTTAGCGGTAATAGAGTAAAGATGACTGGTCCACTTTTGCATTCTCATTTGTAAAATATTTTACAGGAATGTCCACTTATGGATCACGCTTGAATCGGCTTTTACAAATAGTACTGCATGGTTGTGACTGAAAGAAACACATAAGTTGAGAGTTTGGGTTTTTTATTACAAATAAAAAAAAAGAAAAAAGAGTGGTATATTTAGTCAGCAACTCCAGTCCTTGAGTATTTCTGTACTGCAACTTTTGGATGTATACCTGTTAGAACACACCTGAATCAAAAGGTTGAATTACTTCCTTTGTGAAGGCCTAGTAATTAACCATTCACTTAATTCAAATGTGCTGGAGCAGAGAATGATCTAAAAGCTGCAGAATAGAGGCACTTTAAGACTAGATGCTTTAATCTGATGCCCCCTTGGCAACACGGCAGTGGCTGTGTCATGCAAAGGATGTATTATTTTCCTCCCACTTTCTTGCAACACCTGCATTGGTTTGTTGGGTAAAATCAAGATAAAATATTCTGGTTTGTGGCTGTAACATCACAAAATGTGAGGTGTGAATACTTTATTGAGGTCCTGTAGACAACAGATTGTGGCCTGAGGTGATTGAAGTGTGACAATCCAGTTGTTGATTCCTTCTCTCCATCCATCCATCCATACATGTGAATAGGGGCTGAACTTTTTTTTTTGCTGAACTCCAACCAGTCTTTTCTAAAAGTTCATGTGGGTCAGATTCCTTTTACTAGCTGAAGTGAATGATTTGTTTGAGTAAAAGGTGAGTGCCTCAAAAATCTCCTAATCCTTCCCCCTCTTTGGAGTTTAAAAATAAAAAAAGACACACACACATATAGGAACACGCACATGTTACCCTACACATTCACAGACAGACGGTCAGGAGAAAAAGAAAAGGCGTGTTGAAGCGAGCTCTCCTCAATTCATAACCGGGTCTATAAGACAAACTGCAGGCGGGTCGGTGGGTGGTGAACCTGCAGAGCAGCTCTTTGATCCGACTCAGTGCCTCTCTATAAAGACTGCATCCACTCGGCCAAAGGAGGACTTGAATGGGAGGCCCCTAAAGTCCAGAGAAACCGATCAAAACATCCATAAAGCGCTGTTGATAATGAGCTCCTCTCTGCTGTTTTGCTCGAAAAGTAGGAAAAGAACAACTTTACAAATACTCAGATTAACAAGTTAGATCCTCGTTTATTTAGCAGTTTTATACTGCTAAATAGTGTGTGCGCTACACTGAGACAACGGTACAGAAGGTAAAAAAGGTGTCACTCAGCTTTGAGCGTTTAAACCTGTTTCAGAGTAAATACATCCACAGTAATGAAGGATATGAGATTAAGAAATTATTTTCTTGTAGTTTTCTCCTCTCAAATGTGGGAAGCAAAGGAGAGGAATAATATGATGACAGCGCCCCCATCTGGGAAAAGACAAATATTAACTTTTAGTTATCACCAAACATTCAGTAATGACTCAGAAAAATGCTTTAGCGATGTTAACTACACAGATAAATAAACCTTAATACATATATTTTTTTCCTATTTCCATGGAGTCTTTTTATTTTGACTGATTTTTATTTTACAATTATTATTCAGATGTTTGATCTGCTGCTTGGTTTTGGTTTTTACTCAATTGTACTCCGAGTTGCCCTGACATATTGTAGTGCTGGTTCCAGGTTTTTTAACATTTTAAAAACAGACACAATGATTCAATATCAGACATTAAACTGGTGTTCTTACAGGTTTAAAGTATTTTGTCACATAACTTCAAACTACAATGTATTTTACTGCACATATACAAACACAGAGACATGAACTACTGTATGTTGAAGTGGAAGGAAAATTATGCAGCTAACACCACAACATCTTGCTACCCATCAGATAAATTAAATGTTTTTATATTTCACAAATAATTAAAAATGTGCCTTTGGTTTTAATCTCCTTTACTCTGATGCCCTAATAAAGTACAGTCACACTTTATCTGAAAGATTGTGCATAAGACCGACATAACGCATGTTATGAAAATGAAGGAGTCTTCTTGAATTTTTATGATTGCTGTCAGGACGTGTAATTTAGTAAATAACACTTTTAATGCAAAGTTGCATAAAAACTCCATTAAAAGTGTCCCAGTAAAATATATTCACGTTTTTGATTGTAACATGATGACAATGGTAAATATTTAAAGTGCTATATAACTGCTATATACAATGATTGGCTCTTAATAGTCTCCCTTCAAAGTTCAAAAAGACAGACAAATAAAAAGCATAACTACTGACCAAGACAATTTAAAGATTACAAGAAAGTTAGTCTGCTTAGAAGGAAAATGCAAAGAATTACAAGTGGTTATAAAATGTTGCCTTTTAATATTTTCTAAATTTAATATACATCAATGAGCAGTCCTGTATTATAACAGGAAAACAAAAATCAGTATCAGTAGAGAGGGACACAGGAATTAGATGACAATCAGTCAGTAGCAGCCATTGGATTAAATAGAATATCATTACAGCGCCATCTACAGCTATCCAGATGTATAAAATTTATTTTAATAAAGATATAAGGGCTATTTTCAGTTGTGTTCATGTTCATCTCCTTTATGCTCACAATTCATATCAGCTTTTGAGACAAAACGAACTTGATCCAAGTCTAATTTTGGATTTGCAGAAAACATGAAATCTTTGGAAATCTAAGGATAAAGGACCAACAAGAATGCATATAACTCGAATCCTACATGCAATGTTTCTATTAGGACACTAGGAGGAGCAGTTAGGCCGCAGACATCCCTTCAGCAAAAAAAAAAACAAAAAACAAAAAGGCGGGCATAAAGAGAGAGAGGGGTGAGGGCACAAAGGCACAACTTGGACAAAGTAAGAGGAAGAAAGAAATGGGAGGGGAGAGAGCAGAGGGTGAAAGAGGGAGGGAGTGTCCATGCAAAGGATCCAGAGCGGCAGAAAGGGGTGGAAGGCGCAGGGAGGGCGGCACGTCCCTGGAGGATATGAGCAATAGGCGTGCAACAGGGAGCAATGCCTGAGAAAGTCGGCAACTCCTCTCTGGATTAACACCAGCCTCACTTTTTATTGCCTCCAGTGCCAGACTGGAGCAGCAGCAGCAGCAGCAGCAGCCAGCTCCCCTCCTGCAGGGAAAGCAGCTGCAGTCGGCTGATGGAGGCTGAGCTGGTGCCCTGAGGAAGCCGCTGGTGCCAGAAAGCAAAGTATTAATTCTGGGAAGTGAATGTCACTTTTAAATTGATTGCTCATTAGTTAAAGGGAGAGAGTTGAGGCAGGAGAAAGCTGAGGATGCACAGAGCGAACTTCGGTTTTTTTGAGCACCTTCATCTCCACCGAGATATCTAGACAGGTTACTTTTTTAATGGCAAATGTTTTTTGGGGGTTTTTCAATAATATGAACAGTTTAAGATAAATTTACCTGCTTTACATCTCCTAAAGATGTAAAGCACTGGGGAACATTGCTGAAACTGTGCCAGTCTGATAATATTAATATTAATAATGCAGCTCTTTTGCAAAAGGAAAAGTTGTGAAAGTGAAAATGCTGTTTTAAAATACAAACAAAAACTAATACAACATTTCTGTGAGTGAAACACAAAATACAAATAAATTTTTTCTCTATGTTTCTCTGGCCCAACATTGACAGAGTCTCAGCATTGAGTCTCAGTCAATGCTGAGACTCCATTGCTCAGTCTCCAGCAGCAAAGTGCAAACAGAATAATTCTGAATTTTGCTTCCTTTAAAGCATTTTTACTTTCCGTCTGTATTTTCATCAGTACTGATTTTAGAAAGCTCCTGATTGACCCGTCTGCCTGCGTTCTGACCACAAAAACAACGAGAATTTGGATTCAAACAGCAGGAACAGAAAAAAAGATGGTTAGAGTTTATTGGAAAATGGATGCAGGGTTGAACTAAAACAAAACCTCTTCAGGGTTGCTTTTTAGATTCCAGTCTGTGTTCAGTTCCTGTTCTGCTCGTCATTCTTTTTAAATTGCTCGGTCTCTAATTGCACTCTCAGCTGCTTCCACTCTGTTACATGTCACCGGTGGCCTTTACTCATTAGTAGATGAACAGAAAGAAGGGTGGAGAGTAAAAGAGAAGACATGCAGTGGCCAGAAATTAAACCAGGAGCATTTGAGTTGAGGACTGTAACCTCTGCCTACAGTGCACCTGCTCCACCACTGAGCCACGTGGCGCATATTTTGTTCATATTATTAATTTTTCCTCCACCTTTACCCCCCTTTTACATTTAACTCCTCCACACCATCACCCCTTCAGAGACAGCAGCTGTTTTTTGCAGCAAACTATTGACTCAAATTATTGGTGGCTTGCTGATTCATTAGAGAGGATCTCAGGTTTTTGGTTTTTCATTTACTTCTGCTATTAGACAGATACAGTCTATTTTAATATCCATCTAATCTGTGAGTCTCTCTTGCTTCTGTAAACTCCTGCCGGTTCTTCTTGAACACTTCAAGAAAATCAAGACTCAATAGAAACATACACTCATAAACCACTAGTAAAATTATTTCCCTTGATCACAATTGAAATTAAATGTGTGGGTGGAAGACCAGTGACTAACACTTTGTGTTAGGACCACTAGATGCAAAGACATCAAAGCTTCCTCTGGGAGAGAGATGATACAAGTCTCTGTAGCAACCAAAGGCCTGAAAGCCAAAATGAATGTCAGACTTTAAAACATTTTAAACTCCTCTACTCTCACATTAAAGCTCTTTTTCTTCGGTGTCACCCTTTTCAATGCATTTCTATTAATCATGAACACGTGTTCTGCAGCAATCTGCCAAATGCAGATTCCCTACAGGGGAATTTATAGCTGAAATCGTCCTCTCTCTCACTCTCACATGCACGCACGCATGCACGCACGCGCACGCACGCACACACACACACCCAGAGGGACATGCAGACAGAGTTGGAAGTAGCTTTGAAGAAGCTTTAGGCTTTAAATCTGCCTCTTTGTTTTTCTCTCCGGCTACAAACACAACCATACATGGAAACCCATCTTGCTTTATTCTCCCTCCATCACTCCTTTCCACCTTGCTTCTGCATCCCCATTCCTGCATTTCTCTCTCCCACCTCCGTTGTGCCCGCCATCCCCTCCCATTTCCTTCTTCTCCCTCTCCCAGACTCTGTCCGTCCATCTCCCTCCTCCTTGTCTCCATCCATCCTTATGTCAGCTGGCAAAAGATGAGTCATGCCTCTAGCTGGGAGGCTAAAACTCTCTCTGTCTTTCCCTCTAAATATATCCCTTCTGTACTTCTCTCTGTCTCTTTTTCACTTGTTCTCACATTTCTCTCTGCTTTGTCTCGCCATCTGTTTCTCTGCTTTGTTCTACCGCTTTACTTCTGAGCTCTTTCTTGCCTTTTTCCTCACACTTCTGTGTATCTCTGACAAGTTAACGTCACTTGTTCCAATATTTGTTTAGATTTGTTGTATTTGTTTATGTGCAAAGTGAAGCAGTTTTTTTAGTTTATGTCAGATTGTCGCAAATCTTTAAAAACACATCAGCAAAAATTAGCTACTATAAGTCCATCAATTTTGGCTACAAAGTCAAACAAAATCAAGTCCACTCAAACATTTGAATTTTCCGTCAATAAAAATAACAGCGTCACTTTATCTGGAGCTTAGGCCCATTTCACAGCACACTAAGATTCCCACTACTACATTAGCAATCCATCAGAACGTCTCTGCAAGGTCTTGAAGAACAAAGTAAGCTCCACTTAATGTGTGATGACATGTGGGAGTTTCCTGACTGTTTTGAGCCTCCCACAAACCCTTTGGGATGAGATAGTGTTGGTTCATTATCCTGGTGGCAGCATATCTGGGTGCTGCGTGGAGCCTGATAGTTCACTAACACACAGCACCATGATCAGACTGGCTGCACATATACAGGAGATCGGTATGTGCTGCACTACCTGTGAAATACGGCCCCCAGCTGCATGGCATTGTAGGTAATGATGGGGGAGGATTATCAGAAGAAGGAATACTCATAGGGTGTATTTTAGAATTTAACAATCCAGACTGAGAAATGTTGCAGTGCAACTCAAAAAACCCCAAAAAACTTCAGGTTCAGATCCTCTTCTGGTACACTGATAAAACTGATGACAGTGTCTGTGAGAATCCAACTGATGGTGGAGGCACAGAAACCTATCATATGTATAGGGAGGTTTGATACCCATAATGGAGCCATTGTGACAACAAAGTGAGGAAAATCAGCAGGGAACGAGCCTAATCCGCAAGTACTAAGAGCACAATAGCTTCATCACTCCCTTCAGTCGGATATAAAGGTTTTCCAAATGCTGCAAGCAAGTCTGAAGGGCCAGACAATTTTTTAGTTAAGAATTTGGGATTTTTCTTTGACCCATAGATGCAGCTAATGAATAAAAAAAAAGAAAAAAAAAAAAAAAAAGAAAGCATTTCTGCTGCAGATTTTGCTGTTCTTCAATCAAATACCTATACAATTAATCCAGGCTGAGAAAAGTATAATATTTCAGAGAAAATCCACTTGGCCTTGTTTTGCACTGGAGTAGAATCCTGCGATTGAGGCTGAGTCCCTAATCGGTGCGTCCAGGGAGAGACGCGTGCAGCTGGGTCATGTCCCCTGATTTCCCCGTGCCCTGCAGTCCTGAGCAGCACCAGCCTCCTGATCCCTTCCCGGGAGAAATTAACAAACACTTTGACAAGTCTAAACAGACACATGCAACTCTGTGTTTCACTCAGGCTTTTCCCAAATACCGATCAAAAAAAAATATATATACTTTTTTCACCTAAACTACTGACACATTTTGAATTACTTTAGGAGAGTAGATTCAAGTTTAAAATCTACAGTTTGGGAATATGAAATGAGGGAATAAGAAGGACAAATCTTGGCTAGTGATCTAATTTGCATCTCTTCTCTGATTTTATTCAGGTTATCTAAGAATGTCTAGAACGTTGTCATTTGTGCCGCAGCAGGAAAGACATCTAAAGACAATAAAGTACTTTTATTTCCTGTTGCTAAACCCTGCCTCTAATCACTACTTGATTGACAGTAACCTTACAAGTGAAAAGATTAACTAATAACTTACATTTTAATTATTTGGTTTTAGTTTTTCACTTAAGTTATACTTTCTTATATACATATTTTATTTTACATCTAATTCTTTTAAGGTATTTTTTGTTGTTTAGAAATCTTTCAAATATTTTCAAAATAATCATGTACTGAAGTTATTTTAGCCTGACATTATTTACGTTTTTTATTTTAAACTGATTTTTTAGCTGACAAGAAAGCAAAACCAACACATTTCTAAGAAGCAAAACACCTCTTCACAACATTGCATCATCTTTCTTTCACTTCACAATTAGAAACTACATGTAGAAGGGACAGTGGTTTGCAAAAGTAAGCAACTTTTTATTCATCTAAGGCAAAAATTCATTGTTTTCCACCTTCAGACAGACAGAAACTACGTAGACGGGCTCGCAAACACACACCAAACACGTACACACAGAACAATATGCAGCCTTTTCATGCCAGCAGGTGACAGAGTGCATTGAGAAAATGCCAAAATGCTGAGTACTGTGGGAGAGAGTGTGCACGCCTGAAAAATCTCCTATGTCAGACTGCAGAGCTGGCAGAAATGGCGAGCATCGCCGAGGACTCTCACACACACACAAACACGCCGACAGACACACACACCTAGGCAGAAAGTGTGGTGCAAAAACAGAAGGATGGCTGCATTGTGTAACACAACAACATGAGCCTACTGTAGCGAGTCGGATGCACAGGCAAGCTGTCGGATCAGAGAGAGGGAGGGAAAGTGGACATAAGGAACGAAGAGAAAGAGACGGACCGGAAAAGGATGGAGAAGAAAGATCTAGTTCAATAACTGCATCTCTCGCGATTCCAACCTTTCCTGCATTTCTATGATCTAAAATCTATCTCTAGGGCTTTTCTCTCAAATTATAAATGTACCAATAACTGTATGTGGTCTGTCTAACAACTACTTTTAGGTGCCTGAAGAGCTGCTGCACCAGATATTTTAATCAACCCGGACTCTTAAAAAAAGAAAAAGAAAACTGCGGTAATGCCTGTGAATACAGCCATTCTCTCAAAGTCAGAAGCCTCTTTTAAATATGTATGAGGAGTTGTTTGGAGTTGGGGATATGACGCAAACACTGGCCACTGCAGTTTTTCATATGTGACCTCTCAAAGGTTCCTTTAAAAACACAGCCATGAGAAAATTTCCAAAATCTTCAAAGAAAAAAAAAAGTTTCTCCAAAACAAATCAAAGCGTTATTGGTTTACTGAGCGATTCAGGTGTGCTTCTTAAATTATGCTCATAAAATATATTTAATATTCTGTTGCAGTTTGATAAATGGAACTATAAATATCTGTAACTTATACCAAACATTTTCTATGCAGTTCCAATAAAAACTGCAGTATGTAACTTTTATTTTTTCAGTTTATCCATCTCCAAGTATGCTGCCATGACATAGTAACAATTTTAACTATTTAAAACACTTTTTTAAAATAAAAGTTGCGTATTGTAGCTTTAAGACTTGTAAATGAAAACGCTATCCTCAAATACTCAAAATAAAGCTTATGCAGTATAAAAAGGGATGAAATTTTTGATGAAAGTTCTCTACAATTAGTTGATCAACAGCGCCTTCCTGAATGCACCTTCGTCCACATCACTACTGTGTCTTCCACACGGCTTATATCTCACTTTATACCTGATGGCTTTTGTTGTAATGCTTCCATATAGACTAGATTTATGGACTGTATAACAAAAAGCCCAGTCAACAGATTCACCCACCTGAGTCATGGATCTCTGTAACTCCTCCAAAGTCCTTTCCATGAACTGCCTATCAAAACCACATGTTCATTTTTTTTAATGCCCTGCTTTGTGAAATGCTACCACATAAAAATTCCTTATTTTAAAAGATAAACAGGTATGAACACCTTTACAAGGAACTGAATTACTGACTATTTTGAGGTAACTCTGCAGTGACTCTATAGAGAACATTTAAGGCAGCCAGAGGACCTCTTCAGTACTGAGCAGCAAGGCAGGATTATGTAAAATGTTGCACTGGTAGAGAGTAAATGAAAACAGCTGAGAACATTTCAGGGCAAATCAACACAAACACACACACACATGAAGACCAGGTTTCACTGTGATACAGGTGAAGCCCTGGTGGAGCGAGGAAACACCTGAGGGAACATTAAAGATTCAGCGAGTACAGCGAGAAGGCCTCCCAGGTCATTGGATCTGCCGGCTTTCTCTCTTTGCTGTTGCAGCGTGCAGTTCTGTTAGTCTGCTTGTCATGGAGAAGGAAGAGAATCTACAGAGTCACGATAATATCCATTCAGGAAGGTGTCGACCTTCGAGGGGGAACGTGTTGACACATGGCCACGTAACCTTGGCAACCGGCAATCGCTGCGGGCACAGATGAAGCGTGTTGTCGACATGAGCAATTATCCTGTTAGAGCCCTCCCCTGAATTATCAAACGCAGACACAAAGTTACACAAGCCCCGAATATATGAGCAGACAAGAGGCTGAAAACACTGGAAGAAACGCACCGCAGGATTATAGGCAGAAACTTTAGAGATGATACAGCAAAAAAAAAAAAAAAAAAAACCACACCTGCTAAATCTGGGGGATCATGCTCTCACCTCGGTTTAACATCCCTCACCTTCTTTTCACCCTTCGAGCTCGATTTTGAAACCTTCATTTAACACACTGATGCCTTCCTCTTTTCCCTCCTCTTCCTCTGACCCCTTCTCTCCCTCGCCAAATCCCTCCATACCTCTCCATCCCCTCCTTCTCACTCAGTATGAGTGCTAAGCAGGGGCCCAGCGGGTTTTCTAAGAGGGCTATGACACACCCCAGCAGGCCACACACACACACACACACACACACACACACACACACACACACACACACACACACACACACACACACACACACACACAGTTGGAATGTGAGGCAGACAGAAAAACTGAAAAAAAGAAATGCATGCTGTGCAACCACACAAACACCACACCACACACACATATACAGAAGCTGGATATGGGGAAGGAATGTATAGCTACTGATGCTAGGCATACATTTGAACCACTTCAACCTTTTCATATTTTGTCACATCATAACTATAAGCTTTAATGTATTATATGGTGATTTCAATTGTCAGATAAACAAAAAGTAGTTCATAATTGTGAAGCAGTACTGTGAAAAGTATTTTCCTCCTACAATTATTCAGTTTTTAACACAGTTAAATTATTCAGTGTAGTTTTATTTTTCTTAATTGATAAGCTGAAGATAACCTGATTGAAAACCAAAGCACCGTTCATGATTACTGCCCAACTTGTAACATGAAGAAATCACTTACATGGAACCTTTGGGTCTTCATTGATCCACAAGGAAACCATCATGCACAATGATAGAGGAAAACTTTGGAAAACTATAAAATTACTCCAAGAATGCACCAACTACTAATTCATGAGCTCATAAAACAATGTTGAACAGCAAATCACTGCAGATCACATGATTCAATAATGAGGAGAGATTGGGCAGAACTTATATACATAAAAGAGTTCCAAAAAAATGATTCTGGTGATCTGAGATTTTTTGAAAAAATGTCTTGTGGACTGGAAAGAAAAACAAAAACCTACCTGAAAGTTGTGTGACCTTTTACATCTGTCCTAAAATTAACACAGGATGTAAGAAAGAACCTCACACAAGGTGAGTGGTTGCATTCTTTGCCGATTTACATCCATGAACATCCATACATCCTGAAAAAGTCCAACTATTATTTTTTTTTAAAATTAAACTCTAAAGTTTATTTGACAATCTTAAACATTTAATTGTGAAACAAAAGACAAAACAGAAGATCTAAAAATGTACAAATACTTTTTCCCAGCACCGTATGTGGCAAACAATTTGCACTACATATCACCATCAATGCAAAATCTCCATCGTGAAAATGGGCGGTGGCAGCAGACCAAGCAGGGACAGGAAATGTATTTAAATTTTGTATCATCTGTGTTCCACCACACAATTGTTCACTACTTTGTTCCTGACTACAGAACTGCATTAAAACACAATAAAATTAGTGGTTGTGATGTGATCAAACGTGAAGAAGTTCAGAAGATATTAATCGTTTTGCAAAGCAATGTAAGAGCTATTTTGGATTATTCATTCCTTTTGATTTAACCAGTTATAGAAATCAGATGCCTTTTGGTTGATAACTTTTCTAGAGTTTGCATGATGGATAGAAAGTTAGAGTTGTGCAATAATTTGTTAATTTCTGTTTTTAATAAGCCAAAGAAATGTATGGAGGATGCTGTTAAAACCGTAAAGTGGCTTTTAACAGGCTGTTCATATCAGACAAAACACTTCACTTCCATCTAAGTCCCAGAAGATTCATCAAACAGACCAGAACCCACTACCATTGGGCCATGTTCTGCTGGGAAATGCTGTAACTTTCCCACCCAAGGTGTTTGCTCTGTCATTATTAAGCTTGGTATTCATGTCAGGACTGCTATTTTGAAAATGCATGACGCACTCTGCCCCTGAATACCAAGGACGTAGGTGTTGGCAGCCACAAGGGACAATGCAGTTAGCTGCTTTGTTTTTACCCTTGATGAAAGTACAGAACATGAGTTAAGAGAAGAGGGATGGATCCTGAATGTTTTTATCATATTCCAAGTGAAAATCTGTTTCAGATATCTACTAAACAGATCTTTTATGCAACATCAGCAGGCTATTAATAGGTCAATTTATGTAAAAATAGCATAGAGGGATTAAAAATAGACAGCATGAAGTGACTAATTAATTTCAATGCTATTTAAGGAAGTTCTTCTTCGGAGCCGACTTATTTTATGTTGGGATTTGAAGAGTAACAGAGTAACAACTGAATTAATCAGTATTTCAGCAATCCACCTTATTTTTCAGAACATATGAAATCAAATCTCCCTGGAAATCAGAACGAGTTTTTAGTTGTGAGGTGAGGCCACAAAATTAATTAAAAAAATTAGCACATTTTAGTTTGCCTGGATTGTATTGTGCATGAAGGAATATGAAAATATTACTGACACTAGATGTAAAATATGGTGGAGTTTTCATCAACATTACAATGAGAGACATAAATCGTACATTTTTAATCCAGAGTTGTTTCTTACGCAGTTTATGTAATTTAGTGTTTCAATTCAAAATGTAAAACTCATTTATAGATTTGTGGTATACACGGAAATATATTTAATGTGTTTATTTCAATGAGCTTAGAATATAGCATATGTTTTTACTTTTAATGCATAAATGTGATTAATCCATACAAAATAATAGAAAGTTTAGTGGAAGAAAAATGTGTAGTAGAAAAAGGTGCATAAGCAATAGGAATAACTGCAGTCTGGACAGTATCTCAAAGCAGCTTCCAAGAACATTAAACATACACACCTAGGAATACAACAGCTCAAATCCTTGAGTTAAGACACTCCTCAACCCATGATAATACCAGAAGCATCTAACCTGGACTGAGGAGCAAATGATTGGATTGTTACTAATTGTCCTCTTTTTGGATGCAAGTTAGAAATTCACCTCCTGCAATCTGGAGGAAGAGTGGAAAAGAAACAAAATCCAACTTGTTTGACGTCCACTGAAGCTTCAACAATCAGTGATGATTTATTTAGGGAGCCGTCCAGCAGCACATTTGTATAACACTTCATGCTTCTCTCAGCTGATGGGCTTGATGAAGATGTTGATTTCATTTTTCAGCGGGACTTGTCACCTACCCACTGCCTAAAACACCAATATCCGCTTTAATGGCCATGTTATCTGTCATCATTCAGGGTGGTTGTGGTGTTTTATTTACCTTTTCCCTGCTGTTTCTCCTTCCTGCTTCAGCTGGTCGTCTATAAGAGGGCACTGCCCTGCTGGCTGCAGATACGCACATGTCGCTCATCAAGCCTGCTGGATGTGTTGAGTTGCCATATGGTCCTCCTTCGACAGACTGTCAACAGTGGAATGGTAATTTGCTTGCTGAAACTCCCCTTGTGCTTCCTCTATGTTCACATACTAACTATAGGGACTGCTGCATGTCTAACTCAACTTGAGAAATTAGGTGGTTCTAGTGCAAAAGCACTTTGAGTGGTCGATATGACTAGAAAAGTGCACTAATTTCAATCTGAAACCAATTATTTTCCATACCAACTTTCATGATTAACTCCCAACCAACTAACCAACCAACCTAGAGTTATCAATCTAGTCAAAAATTCTCAGACATTTATTAATTTACCTGAAAATCAACATCATTACTGTTACATAACTTCTTGTTAACCTGGGTTTTATCTCTTGTAGAGTTTTCATAAAGCTCAAAAACAAACACTGAAGCTCTAAGAAACTGTAAATATACCTCAGCTGAGGTCGGTGTTCGTGATTCAATAATAAAGACGGGCAGACATTACATCCATGGGAGAGTTACAAGGAAACAGGAAAAAGCCCAAAGGCAAAAACATTCCCTTTGGGTCAGAAAAAAGACAGCAACTGGTTGAAACTAAACCTCACAATTGTATTGTCAAGAAGAAAATGAAAAACACTATAACTAATAATGCAGACGATCAACATGACCTTCCTTAACATTTCAGCTGAGCCACAGGTGGATAACCTGCATGCAGTAATTTATTCAAAAGGAGCCCTGATCAAATACTGTGATATTCCTGTACTCATTTTAAATGCAATTCTCTAATACTTTGAGTAAATTAATTAAATTTTTATTAGCATGTTTTTAAAATATTTGAATATTTTTTTTTCTTTTCAAGTTAATTTATTCCAGCACAACATTACATTCTTTTTCAGACTTTTATTGTCGCTGTAATGTTTTAGAGATAGCCAGCCAGCATCCTATTTAATATGATAACATTAACCTGTTTTTAAAATACAACCTAATTGAATATTAAAGTCAAAAAGTGAGGTTTTTGTACCCCATAACACAATTTAAATGATTAAACATACGTACTGTATTTTCTTGTTAAATTTACCATAACTACAGTGTGTTATTCTTACTTTCTGTGTGTTTATTTTTTCCTCATCTTTATGTGAATCTGCAAGCTTTGACTTGCGGTTGGTTTACCTGAATTTCCCCTTTTGGGACAATAAAGGCTATTTTGATTCCATGTTATTTGTGAAATTGTTGAAACAGCAGAGTCAGTGTCAGGAATTATGAGTGAGCATTTCTCTGTGGCGTCTGTCAATATCTCAAAAATAATCAATGAAATGGTAAGATTTTGTGAAGGATGTTTTGTTTTTTATGGAGAAATGGATAATGAACGATACATGAATACAGAAGAGGAATACTCCATACTCTATTCTTTTTCCCCCTTAGCCTACTTATCCAGGCTTGAAAAAGACAAAAATTCAATAGACTTTTACTTTGGTATTACTTTCCATTTCAAGAAAATGGAAATGGAGGAAAGTGGATCTCGGACTGGGACTGAAACAAAGAACACCGGTGTCTGTTTTTGGGCCGTTTGGGGGAAATTCCTCAAAACAACGATTAAAATCAGTAACATGGAGGGGAAAAAACAACCACATACACAGAGTAGAAGCCGACCGTCCTGTTGGCTTGTCAGTGTTTCCTGTGAGGTCCGTTTAAAGGGTTAAAACCCAAAGTGAACTGAATTGTAAGAAGTTGGTTTCCAAGGGAAACTGTTCGCACCGTTCCAGCTGAGGCGGGACAAACCAACTGCGTCACACACAGAAAGTAGGGGTGTTCAGACTCACATGCGAAACAAACTCACACTCTGGCGCGTCTTAAACACCTCAAATCTAATTTTACCCTGATAAAAAGTATTCATAGAGTAACTGTGAGAGTTATTAGTGACTTGAAGCCGTTATGAGGCGTTACTGTGAGCATCATTTGTGGCGTCGACCCCTCCGGTGTTGCCAGAGTGCCGGGTTTCCTGCCAAGTCGGTTTGAAAAGAGCAGACAAAGGCTTTGAGCTCAGGACGCCCCTCTCTGCCTCTCACTCACAAAGCCGAGCTAAACTCCCGTCTTTTCCGCTCCCCCTCGCCCCCCACTCTGTCATGGAGCTGCCCCGTAACCAGCAGTGCTAAGACTGCCGCTTCAGCGCTAACTTCCTCCTCCTGAAATGTACGACCGTCTGGATCCCCGCTCGGCCGCCGGAGGAAGGATTTTTGTGGGTTTAATACTAGGAAGCGTCGTCTGAGAGAAGAGGGAGAGGGGGGAAGGATTGACGCTTTTTCCTCCTCTCCTCCTCCTCCTTCTTCCTTTTGCCCCTTTTTCCTGCTCCTTTTTTGGCGGATAGCGGGGTTCAAGCAGGAATTCACGTTTTTCTTTGCTTTTTTTACTTTAACAATATCTATTTGAATCCTGCTGCGCAACCAGACCGGATCACGTGGCACCAGAGAGAGTTGGATCGATTTTGCACAGTTCAGAGTGAGAGTAGGAGTAAAATAAAACAAGAGCAGCACACAACTCCTGCTTTCTTCTACTTCTTTTTTAAAAAACAACTGGGACTGTTGTTACTTTTGCATAATTTCAAGTGCAGAAGGGGGTCCTTTTTTCAGCCTTGGAGGTGTGGAGTATTGATTCTTATATGCCTGGGTTTTGAAAAACAATGGAGACGCACATTTCGTGCCTCTTCCCAGAAATTTTGGCCATGATTTTCAGCTACCTGGACGTGAGGGACAAAGGCAGGGTGGCCCAAGTGTGCATCGCTTGGAGGGATGCATCCTACCACAAGTCGGTGTGGAGGGGGGTGGAAGCCAAGCTTCACCTCCGGCGGGCAAATCCTTCCTTGTTCCCCAGCCTACAGGCCAGGGGGATCCGGAGAGTCCAGATCTTATCCCTGCGCCGCAGCCTGAGCTATGTCATCCAGGGGATGCCGAACATAGAGTCCCTCAACCTGTCTGGCTGCTACAACCTAACAGATAACGGACTGGGCCATGCGTTTGTGCAGGAGATCCCCTCTCTACGGGTTCTGAACCTAAGTCTCTGCAAGCAGATCACAGACTCCAGTCTAGGTAGGATCGCCCAGTACCTAAAGAACCTGGAGGTGTTGGAGCTCGGCGGCTGCAGCAACATCACAAACACCGGGCTCCTGTTGATAGCCTGGGGGCTCCACAGACTTAAGAGCCTCAATCTGAGGTCCTGCAGGCATGTCTCAGATGTAGGGATCGGACATTTGGCGGGCATGACCCGGAGTGCAGCAGAGGGCTGCTTGAACCTGGAGTACCTGACCCTCCAAGACTGTCAGAAGCTGACAGACCTGTCACTCAAGCATATCTCCAAGGGGCTTACCAAGCTCCGGGTGTTGAATCTAAGCTTCTGTGGGGGTATCTCGGATGCGGGGATGATCCACCTGTCTCACATGACCTCCCTGTGGAGCCTCAACCTGCGCTCCTGTGACAACATCAGTGACACAGGAACTATGCACCTTGCGATGGGCACCCTTCGGCTCTCCGGGCTGGACGTCTCCTTTTGCGACAAGATTGGGGACCAGACCCTGGCGTACATTGCTCAGGGACTGTACCAGCTCAAGTCCTTGTCCCTGTGCTCCTGCCACATCTCAGATGACGGGATAAACCGGATGGTGAGGCAGATGCACGAGCTGAGGACCCTGAACATTGGACAGTGCGTGCGCATCACAGACAAAGGGCTGGAGCTCATAGCCGACCACCTGACCCAGCTGGTGGGCATTGACCTGTATGGATGTACCAAGATCACCAAGAGGGGACTGGAGCGAATCACGCAGCTCCCCTGCCTTAAAGTGTTGAACCTGGGACTCTGGCAGATGACGGAGAGTGAGAAAGTGAGGTGATTGGGAGTGTTTTGGTGTGTGTTTGTGTGTGTGTTTCTTTTTTGGATGGAAAGGGGTCACAAGGAGCAGGAGGAGTCAGGGTGAAAAGCTCAGCTGGCTTTCTTTTATTTAAAAAGAGAAAACCCCTCCCTGCATCCTCACCTTATCCTCTGTTGTAAGGTGAGCCTCTTCCATTTGACCTGCCTCTTCTTTTCAGCTGTTTAACTTTTCATTCTGTTGGCCCCGCAGCATCTAGACTCATATCTTAAATATAAGACTTCCTGGAAACCCTCTAACAAATCTGAGTTTTAATATCTCAAGAAATATCTGACCCAAACTGCAGTAACTTAGGTTATTTTTCAAACTTATAATTTTCTTCTTACAAAAAAACTTTGATTCTTGACACTTGCATCCATCCAAAATCCTTTTTGTTTTATATTCAAAGCAAAGACAGGTTGTTGAAACTTATGAATGAGATTTATTTTTGCTACGAGTTCAGATTTGACGACTAATCGCCGCTACAGCCATCACGCCTAATAAATGTTTGGCTACCTCGTATGTAGTTGTTTTTTAAGGGATGTATACAGTTCAAAAAGAAGAAGGAAAGCTGAGAAATGAGATTGGTAGAAAATGTGCCTAAAGGGACCGTGTCTGCCCCCTCCCCCATTCCTCCTGTCCTCCCTCCCTTCTTTCATGAGCAGAGCCAGAGAAAGGAGACCAGTACACAATCTGACTACCTTTGTTAATTTAACCCTATAAACAGCACCCATTTTCTGTGGAGTTTAGTCTGATTAGAAGCCGACATCACTTCACAAAAAAACTAAAATCCCAACGCAAACATCAAAAAAGGTTTCTTGTGTGTTTGCTTCATTCTTTAAAAGGATAAAGTCCAACTTTAATGTCCTTTTTTGGCAGGATTAAGAGCAGACCCCCTGGCAAAAATACCTATAATTGTTTTGCTAAGACGAGGCATGGGTCGGTATCAGATTCTTTGCACTTTGCATTTTTACTTATCTTAAGGAAAACATTTTCAACCGATATGTAAACACTGCTTTCATTCAAAAAAGCAAAGCAACAAATATTCTTATTGCTGCAAAATAATTAACAGTGACTGGTTTTGATACATAGATAAAGCAAAAATAGAGATGCGTCTTGATCCTTGGGTCAAATATAGAATATACTTTTTGGTCTTTAAATGTATCAGCGAAACAGTAGGTACTTTGATGCACTTTTTAATTTAACAAAACTTACATTCAAATTAGAGACATGTGCTTGATGCATACATAAAGATAATCTGGTCATCCTGTTGTTTTTTTCCGTTTTTGATGGACTCAGCTAAAGCTGCACCATATATTTTGCTGTTTTATGTGAAAACATCAGAATCGGCACAAAAGAGAAATTGGGATTGGCCAGTTGAGGCCTAATTGCTGCACCTTTGGAGGAGATGTCTGCTGAAATGAGTCATTTTCATGAGTGGTTCTACTGCAGTTTTCACGCCATCAGAGTTTTTCACAACCAGAAAGATCTAATATATCATAAGCCAAATAGAATAATAGGTTGGAAAAACATTGGAATTTGCAGGTCTTTTTTTTTTATTTTTTTACAGAAATCGGTATTGGCTGGTAAAAGCCAGATCGGTGCATCTCTATAATAAGGGTCTTTTGGCACTTCTTTAGTTCCCACAGCATTATGGTCTGTGTATTTTCGAAAAGCCAACTGTGTCTTTCTGATAAACAAAGTGAATATTGTAGAAGCATTTTTTTTCAGCTAGCTGACTGGCAGTGTGCAGCAACAAGTGATGTAGGGGTAGCGCTGCGTTACTCTATCCTCCATGCTGCCAGATTTATTCAAAAGGTATTTAAACTGGAGAAAAGAAAAGATTGGATGTAACATTTTAATGATTTCAAAGCTGCAAGATCTTGGTAAATCTTAATAAAAACCGGGCCATGCCTACTTATGACACGGACAAGGGTATAATAACAGTGATGTTACACCTTGTAGGTCCTGTTGAGCTGTAGGTATTTTTGTAAGGCATGCTGGTGGAGATGAGTGTTCAGAGTACTTCAAATTGAAGTGATTTCTATGTCTTACCCTTTATTAATCGTAACAAATCAGGGTTTGTCTTGTGCTCTTATTTTCCCACATTAGTACAGACGCATTCATATTCATGTTGCCCTTACCGGTGCACAGCTTTCCTTCCCTCCCACCCCCCATTTGTACCCTCTCTGAATAAAAATACCCTCCGAATCAATTCTGAGACATGCTTAGAATAAATAGCAATCGATCCCCCCCACCCTCTTCCTCGCTCCCTCGAGTTTTGGGTTGCAACGAGCAGAATATACGTCTTTCTTTTCCCCTTTTCTCATCTCACCGTCCTTCCTTTAAAAAAAAAAAACAAAAAAAAAACACATGCAGATTTAGACTGTACACACATGCACACGTGCACACTGAGGCCAGTGTGTGCGCATTTTTATCGTAATGCAATGACCTGCAAGAAAATGAATATAAACGGATGTGCGTCCTGCTGAAGAAGCTGTGTGTATGTGTGTGTGTGTGCGTGTGTGTCTTTGACAATAAAGAGATGTACTGTATATTATGTGTTTGTAAAGAAAAAGAATGCAGAATCCCAAATTAAATTGTTTTATATTCTTACGGTTAAAAACAATTAAAGATATTTATATAATGAACGAACCAGCGGTGTGGATTATTTGTGTGTTGTTTTAAATTCCTCCCCAATGAGCTCTAGTGCACTTCTTCAGAACAATATCGCCTTTTATTATTTTAATACATTACTCCAAATAACTGCCCACATATTTAGGGCCATTGTCCTGCTCATCAAAAGGGCTTGAACAAAACAAACAAAAAATCTCATTTGTTTTATTATTTATGAGGAGGCTCAAAATGGATGCTTGCCGTCTTGATTTGGCTGCAGCGCCTGTGTAATTAATTATCACCATGGCGTTTATTATAGCAAACTGTTCTGCTTTGCTGATTTTTTTTAATCATCAAAGTCTCCTAGTCATCTTCAGATACAACCAGAATGTGCAAAGTTAGGGGGAAAAAGATGATGAGATTCACATCACTGATTATTTCGGTTTAATTTAATGAATTTTTATGAAGGTTTTTTACCTTTAAGGGCATTTTTTTATTTTTGCTTCGCTTTAATTATTTGAGCTATGTCTTTGCAGCCACATGTAAGTTTCCTCTTACTGCTTTTCATCAGGAGGTATCCTGTGTGTGAAGTGACACACACCGCACATGCACAAGGTTTGCCAGGCCTGCTCAGTAACCATTGTCTACTTTTAGAAGTTAGCGACAGGTTTCGGTGTTTTTTTTTTCCCTCCTTTTTTTTCCCTCCTCTTGTTCAGTCACGCATACCAGATCCCAGACCAGGCAGGGGACCCAACCAGCACCACCACACATCCCCCCTCCTCTCTCTCTCTCTCTCGCTCTCTCTCACACACACACACACACACACACACACACACACACACACACTCTTCCTTTTAGCATTCCACACCATCATTCAAAGCATTTAAGCATTCTCTCCCTCCTGACTCTCCGTCCATGGGGATTTGAGGATAAAGGCCAACAAGAGGGATTGTTGACCAGTGAGACACACATAAAATGTCAGTGTTTGCTGTTTTTTAAGTTCCTCTTTAGCGGGGCTTTGGTATTGTGCAATAGCAGTGCAACAAAGTTGCCTGACATTCTGAAACGTTTGCTGAAACCTTTGGGGGGAATATTTTGTTCTTAAGGAAAGAAATGTCACACGTTTAGCCATAGTTCTGAGATACATAAATATACAATAGTAAAATCTGCTAACAATAAAAATTTCAGTGCCGTCTGAAAGTTCTGTCAGGTTAAAACGACGATGCTAATCGGATTTTATGTGGTGAGCCAAAACAAAGAAGCACATAATTGTGAAGAGGAAGCAAAGTGATGCACACTTAAAAAAAAGAATACCATGGAATTGTACTCTGATACCTAAAGTGCAATCTGTACCTTCAGAAGTCACTTTAAGGAGAAATATAACTCAGCTGTGTGCAATATAATGCCAGAATAAATAACATAAAAGGGCGTCCATACTTCCACAAGGAGCTAGTTCACTATGCTTTATGGTGATTGCTACAGCCGTACTCTAATTATTGGCAGGATTCATCTTAACAGCACTGCTCTAACCCTGTAACAGACTCCCCATGACTGGGACAGGACTGGTTTTTGTAGTTATATAAGAAGCAGCGGTTCGTTTCCCCCTTGTTTCCACAACAGCAATAAAATTTCAAAGGTTTTGCCTTATAATGACTACTCAAAAGTACATGAAAGGCTTGTGCTTTAATGCAGTTTACAGTTTACAATCCTGGCCGCAGAAGAACAAACTAGCGAGGATACAGCTGCAATCCATTCATTAGATGAGCAGCAAGCAGGGAGGTATACGAGATAAACCGACTGGTTCCTATCATGTGACATTTGGTGTGCAGACCCTCTCCCGATGGATACAGGAGACAGGGAGGTCACATCGCGTATTGCTGCAGAAAAGCTTCAGTAGGATGAAATGTAGACTTACAAAGATACAATCGACTGCATTCAAATGATAATGGGATACTTTATTAATCCCCGCAGGGAGAATCCCTCTTTGTGTGCGCTACCCTCCTCAAAGAGGTCAGAGGTCGGGGATCGGCTCCAGAGCACCTCCGCTGGAGCTGCTGGGGGAGTTGGTGACTTGCTCAAGGACACGTCAGCAGGGAGGAAGGTTGCCAGGGTTTACTGTTGTCTAGTTTGTGAGTCATGTGCATGCAATGCAGGCCATCTTTAGGACAGATTTCATTTTAACATGAAATCGAATTGCTATTGAAGCTGCTACATTTGCATCTAGGATAGAGACAGTAAATTCAGCCCAGGATTTTTGCAGAACGGATCATTATTGCAAACACTGAGTGTATTTTGAATTGTTTTAAAAGAGCTACCAGTCTTTCCATTACTAGAAAAATATCACTATCAGGCACCAGAAGCTAAATTGTTGCTCCCTTGTAAAGTGCAAGATATATTACAAACACTCGGCTATATCTGATAAGTAAAACTAAATATTGCGAGTAAATTAAAAAATGTTACTGAACTAGTGTCAGTTTTTACTTCCTAAGAGAGTCTTTCACAAAAACTGTTAAACCTTTCCACATTTTTTCTTGGTTCCTTATAAGTGGGGGGGAAAAAATCTAAGACAATAAGTGAGAAAAGGCTGCAATAGGCACTTTTCACACATTGTGGTTTTAGCTGGTATTCGTCTGTTACACCTAAAATAAGCAACAACTGAATGGACTTACTTTTCCTTAAATTAACACAAAGATTAGAATTTTAATGTAAAACATTTAAAACACCTGTGTTTAATTTAATCTCCGTATAAAATAAAATAAAAAAAACATGTTAACATGCTGTATTAATATTCTGTAGTGATTGTTTCTTGTCATGAAGATCGGTTTGAAATCCAGCACTTAAAAGTAACTTGTTTATTTTACACACAAAGTCATAAAAACAACAGTCATTGAGATTCACCAGGAAACAATAAGCAAAGCAAATGGTTCTACTTTTTACTTAGGTTTGTGTGTCATGTTTATAATCTAGTTTTCAGTTTCAAACAATCACCTTCAGTATCTGATGAACTGTAGCGACGAGGAACTTATAGTAGAATAACCGTAATCCATAATGAGTTTCCTTTAAAAACAAAAGCTGAACTGGCTCAGTCCCACAAAGTCCAGTCTACTCTAATTAGATTACTTACTCTTAATTACTCTTTTAGCTCCTGCAAATAATACAAACTTTTCTACATCAGCCCAGATGTGAACATTTCCTAAAACATTTAGCATTTTTAAATTACCATAACTTTAGAAGGCATTTGGTACATGATAAGAGTGGTGGAGATAGAATAGCCTAAATAGTGAAGCTGCAGATTTAGGTTTAAGGTCACAACAGAACATTTACAGCCAGTATAGACACTCAATTAAACAATTTCTTTAACTTCTCTGTGATATCTTGACTGTCCTAGATGGAGAATGGGGGAGCATGCCATAAATCTCCTGCCACCATCATGGTGTTCTTAAGAGTGATGTGCAGTTTTAGTTTTTAATCATAAATAATGTTTTGCATACAAGCACAAGGTTCTCTAACTTCACACTTTTGCTTTCTCCCCTCTGAGGAGGGGCTTCTTTGAAAATTGGGTTTCTTCTTGCCACTCGTCTATAAATGTCAGACTTTGCTCTTGATCTCTGCAGCTCCTCCAGAGTTAAAACAGGCCTCCTTAGCTGCTTCTCTGATCAAAGCTCTAATTTCACGGCTCGTTTATTCTTTTATAACCTGACCCTGCTTTATACTTCTCTTTATTAGGTGATTTCTGAAGGCAACTGGTTGCTCTGGATTTATGAGGGGTATCAGAGTACAGTAGCATAAATACAAAATCAGGAATGCTTCCACTTTATAGTTGTACAATACTTTGTGTAGGCCTATCACATAAAATATGAACAACATACACAAACATTTGGAATTCATTGATACTTTTTCTAAAACGCTGGACGATGGATTTGTGATTGGCAGCTAGAAGTCTGCACAATGTCCAGTCTGACAGCTTCATTTTTCCTATAGCTGGTGGGCAGCTTCTGGAAAATTTCATGGCTGCAACACATGAAAGTACAGTCCATGCAAATGTTGTCTTCAAAATGCTTTACTTTTTAACCCTGCTTTATGTGTTTGAGCTAAACTTCTCCAGTCAGCTGTACAAAGACTGGAGTCGTTTTCACCAATTTTATAACTCTTATTGTGTTTACAGGCTGATAAGATTAAAATCTACTCTTCTTTCTTAGCTCTACCACTATACTGAGTGTTGTTCCACATTACACTATCAGCATTTAGTACAAGTTGAAAGTGTTTAGAAAGACAAATTACCTTTTTCCCCTCCTGTTTTACAGTAAATCATGTTAAACTTTCTCTGTTTCAGGACAATCACGACAACAACATTATTTCTATTTGCAAAATGCAAGAATAATTACGATGGTTCATTACTTTTTTTTCCAGAGTTCAATTTTTACATAACACTTACTACAATTCTTTAAGCAATTTGGAAAAGCCCAGATGATGATGTGATGGCTTTGTGAGCTTCTGATTGGTTAATTGCCAACATCTGACTTAACTGAAGGCAGATCTGTGGATTCATTTTAAGGGAACACCTCAAACTAACTGCTTATTGTGTGGCATGTAAAAATCAAAAGAAATCAGTAATGATATAAAGAAGAGAACTGTGCACCTCCACAAGTCTGGTTCATCCTTAGGAATAATTGCCAGGTACCTGAAGGTCCCACATTCATCTGTCCAAACAATCATATGCAAATGTGACGAGCCATCGTACTGTTAAGGATGGAGATTGCTCTGTGACCCAAAGATGAGCCTGTTTCGGTGCAAAATGTGTCCCAGTAATTTCTCCAAGCACAAGACAAACAATTTGCAAATGCATTTAGGGACAGACATCCTAACATTTGGAGATATTGTAAAACTTAACTTGAAGTGTTTGGCTATAATGAGCATAGTTGCACTTCGAGGAAAAAAGGGGAAGCTTAAGTACAGAGATGGTAGCATCATGTTTGCGTTTTGCTGCAGAAAAGTACTTGAAATACTGAAACATGTCAAGATATCGGCCGGTAAGTTAAAGCTTGGACACAAATGGGTCTTCCACATGGACAGAAACCCAAAGGACTCAACAGAGTTAATTATGAAGTCATTTAAGGACAACAAAGTTGTATTTTGGGGTGGGCATCACAAAGTTCTGATCTCAGCCTTATAGAGGCTGAAAAGGTTACAAACTGGATTCAGTCACACCAGTTCTGTCTGGAGGAATGGGACAAAATTCTAACAAGCAATTGTGAGGACAGAATACTTGATACCTGTCATGTGGTTTCATGTCCCAAATTTTTACAACTATTTTGTTTTTTCATTAATATGACATGTACTGAATGGAAATTATTTTGGTAATTGTACGGTAATTGAAATGTTCATTAAAAGCAAACGGTGAGAAAAGGTTATGCCTTTATATAGTTTATGTAAATATCTGGTCTTACCTCTGCCTGTAAACATTCTTACACATTCCACTCCAATCATAAAATAAACCAATCTTTGACCTGTGTCTTTCTTTGGGTGCAATTTGCCTTCCACACCTGAAGGCACCAATGTTCCAATAAGTGACAACTTCATTCAAAACCTTTGAGTCATCTGAATTAAATTGAGACCCACATTCCTTCAACAAGGAATACACACATATATACACACACATATATATATATGGATCCTTGACAAAACTTTTTTATTTTATAACAGCTGCCATTGCCTTTAAACTTTGGTTTGCATGAGTGTCAGCGTTCAGCCTGCATGTTGTAAAAGTTGAACTGTGACTCGTCACGTTGTGCTCAGAATATTATAAGTTGTCAGCCAGAGAGGAACAGCAATATGTATTTGTGTGACTGTGTTTTACTGCTGTCATTAAATGAATAGTTCACCAATAAAAAAGGGAACTGGGGTTCTTCACAACAAAGCAGCAGTAGGTATTAGCAGCACACTGTTCCTGCCCTCCCCCACATGCCTCTGTCTTCAGCTCTAACAACTCCCTGTCTGTTTCTCTTTTCTGCCACTCTGTCTTTCTGGTCTGTATCAGACTTTCTGTCTGCTGCTCTGTTGCTTTTTCTTCCTTTCTAACTTCTCTTTTCCTTCAAGTCGTCATCTCCGCTTCTGCTCTTCCGTCTCCTCTTTCTCTCTGTAACCTTGTTCACTCCCACATGTTTCCTCTATCTCTCGCTTCAATTCTGACCTTGTTTGTTTCCTTTTTAACCATCGTCCCAAAGATTGTTCTTGGCGCTCAGCCTCCTTCTCCAGAGCCATTTCTACCCGCTCTCCCTCCTTCCTCATTTCTGTGGCACCTGGTGTTGAGGTGTCGCTGAGGTACAGTAGACGGCTCTTTGAAGTCCCTGGGGCCCTCGGGGGTTGTGTACGTGTGCACCCTTGTGCGTCAGGAAACTTTTTTTTCTTTACAGACAAGAACATTCGGCTTTGCTTTTGATTTGGGCTTTGATTTAGGGAAACAGCATTCTTTGTATGAAAGCATGTGAGACTGTGGGCTTGTACAAAGCTTATTACATTTGTTTCTTTTTTCCTCTCCTGGAGCAATTAGTACTACTAGCTGGTATGAGTAAATGGTCTAATATGTAGCAGACACATTGTTCCACAGGCTTTTACATAATATCTCTAGAGTCTAAACTGCATATCACAAACATGGCAGCTCATATTTGTCCTACTTGTTTGTAACCAGGACATTCAAGATGCCTTTGACAACTTAAATCCTTAAACTTTGACTAAAGACATTTTGCTACTTGAAAATCTCAAACAACGCAAAAAGCTGATCTTTTCTATGTTTATTCTTTCTAATCTACATGTTTAATAAACAGTGCTCTACACAATTTGTGGCACCCTTGGTAAAGTTGTGTGGAAAAGCATCAAATTTATAGCATTAAGGAAGATTTGGTGACACTGAAAGGACAATCATTAGTACAGTTCTTTAACTCTGAACTAATGGTTCTAGTTATTCTAAACTTCTTTAAACTACTAAAAAACTTAAAGATCAGAACATCAAAAAAGCATAAAGCTCTGTTCTTACATCTATGAATCAAAATAGCTGTATGCTATAGAAATATACAACATAAAGAAAGATGGAGTTATTATAACTGCACTAATCAATATTACATTAGAAGCTGCAGATATAATTGTAACTTTTTTGTTTAAAATAAAGGCAATTTGATTAGGAGGCACTTTTTTTTATTAATGCATCAACATTGCACATTGTAACTCTTCAGTCACAGCTATCAAACCAACAGATTTAATCTGGACCAATAAAGGTCCAGACTAAATCTGGACCTTTATTGGTCCAGATTAAATCAACTATCCTAAGAATTTTCACTCTGACCATAACCTTGTAGAGTACTGATATGCTTCAGTACTTGTTTCATAAATATTATCTGAATATGTAAAATCCTTCATGCAGAGCACAATGCATTTTTGAAGATGACCTGTATTGTTTTACTGGGATTTTATTGGTGCCTTACTTACATTTTAATGTTCTGTTCTTAGTGGTGAGTCACCATTAAGACTCTAAGTAATTTTGCATGTCAACCTTGCAGTCATCATTAACTGATAGACCAATCTGGTTATCACAATATAGATTCTGGAAGTTCCCAAATGTTATTTTTTTCTTCTTCAAGTGATGCATATTGGCAAATAGTGTACACACCAAACTAGAAGTACTTCTGTGATTGAATTTTAAAATAAAAAAGTGGCAAGTGCAAGGCAAGACAAGTGAGGAGAAGCCCAAGGACTTACACTTTGTAACCATGATAACATACGTAAATTAAAGGGAAATCAATGACTAAAAAGATGAGTTAAAAATCAAGAGGAGGAGTGTTTTAACTTACTGGG
This sequence comes from Alfaro cultratus, assembly GCA_903066825.1. NCBI lineage: Eukaryota > Metazoa > Chordata > Actinopteri > Cyprinodontiformes > Poeciliidae > Alfaro > Alfaro cultratus. Next base: position 171,708 of record CAEFZX010014535.1, on the reverse strand, counting down.
TCTGGGTCTGATGGGAGCTATGCCAGCAGGGGGGCAAGGCGATGGGGAGAAGGTGGAGGGGAAGCACCGCTGTCCTAAAGTTTGCTATAGTCAGCACCAAACCTACAGGGGGGGGGGAAGAAGGCATGTCAGAGAAAGAAAATGTCAGAAAACCAGTGAAATGTGTTAAAAAAGGAGTGAAAAAGAACAGAGGGGGAAAAAAACGATGATGGTGAGAAAGAGAGGCAGAGTGAGAGAGGAATTTGTGAGTCACTGTTTAACTGTGGGCTGCAAGAAGTCGGCTAGCCGTGTTAAAATACCGTCTGAGTGCGCACACCCACACACCAAAACTCTTCCATTAGAAAAAAAGGCCTAAACTTCGACAATAGCTGGCACACGAATACAGAGTATTTATGCAAAAACCTATGCCTCTCTCATACCTTGCTGCCCAGCAGGACAAGCTAATTATCTACAGTTGGATATTTTGGGCAAACACACACATACACACACTTAAGCTGCACATTTTCTGAGTGTAACGAGCCGTTTCTCAATGTAGGTGAAGAACTCAAAATGTCTGACTTCAACAACAAGGCATAGCAACACAAAAAAATAACAATTATTGGTCTTTAAAAAATCTTTCCTAAAAGAAGTAGCTCATAAAGATTTCTGAGCACAGCCAACATGAATATTCCTCATCAACTCAGTGTTATAACATTGCTTTCAGCACATAATTTATATGCTGAAAGCAAAGCAAAACAGATATATCAGATTCAGTCTATGGAGATGTTTTAGCAGTCAATATCTTACTTAAACTCTAAATAGTTTGCTATTAAGAATGGTGCCACTGCCAATAAATATTGACCGTTTTACTAAATTATATCCACAACTAGTTGTAACAATAGATTATTTGAGTAACATTAGTTTCATATGTAAAGTACTAAAAATAGAGCAGGCTGTTTCGTTTTTGTTAATTTAAATAAAATGTCACACTGACATTGGCATGTTTACGATGCAATGCATTCTGGGAAGATGACGCATTTTCTCAAACTGTGTGTGTTGACTTGACGTTGCTTCATTGTCACTTTGCACATCCATTCATTATCTTCCCATTTGTTTTGATTTCATGTTAGCTCCTGCTAATGGTGTTAGCTCTACCTAAGAAAATAAACAGTAGATCACAAGCTGATCATGTTTGTTTCAACAGAAACTTGTGAAAATGTTGATGGAGCATAATTTTTGAAGTAATGAACATTTATGTAAAACAAAGCAATTATTAGGTTAATAGGAAAATGTACAACATATTTAGGCCAACATGTTTGACTAGTCCTTTAAAATAACTGAATACCAGAAAACTGACATCAATCAGAACCATGTGGCAATGTTCTGCCAGACTATTCTTACTTCTACAGAAGAAAAAAATCTATTTTCTTTTTCTTGTCAAATAAATCTGACTTTTGTGAGAAGCAAAGAAAGAAAACAAGCATTTATGTTCCTTTTAATTCAAGAGTGTTTTACTAATTTTGACATGACAAGATGAATAGTAATGCCAATCTGTGGCTTTAATGTTATTATACAGGCAGTGACATTAGATTTGCCTGTTTGTGGTTTTTCCCCTTTGTATCTGGTTAGTTTGAATAGCATTTTGTTTAGCTATAATCATGTGAATTCATCTAACTTTCCATGCGCAGCATTAGGCATTTTATTCAGAAAACTGTTCCAACAGACTGGATGAGAAGACAACACACTAAATCTTTTATTTAAAGCCATAGGACACTGCTTCATTTGCAATCAAAATGTGGATGTCTTCTCTGAATTATATAACAGTCTGGGCTGTAACAATAGGACACTAAGAATTATGCATTATATGATGCTGACTTCTGCTCCACATTCCCACTTCCATCCCAACGAGCAGCATCAGTAAAAAGCAGGACGGAGAAAGCGGGATTGCAGAATAACATGAGTTCTTTTTAGCTTTCTTTGTCTCGCTTTGAAACCGCGCACAGCCCTGACAAAAATGTGGCAGAACCGTAATGCCAAAAACAACCAGGCTCGCGCACGCTCCAATTTGTCAGGAGAGTCGGTGTCTCGGTAGCGTGGGAGGTGTGTTGTGCTTGTGTGTGCTTGTCTTCCTGTGCACGTGTGATTGAAGGTGCATGTGCATAATGCATGCGCTCACAAGTTTGCGTGCCTGTCTCTCTCCATCTTCCTGTCAGCTGAACTTGTCATTCAAGCATCAATAAAGAGTAACTTTTCAGCTCCTGCGTCAGTATGTTTAAAGATTGTCACACTCTTTTCAGGCACAAAAAGAAAAGAAATACCCAAGGAAATAAAATCCCTGCTGCAACCATGTAGTGCATGGATTTTAACAGATATTTCATAAGAAACGAGCAGATTTTATAACAAGAACATTTCAGGGCTCTGCTCATTGCTCTAGAGATTTGGAAATCTCTAGAGCAATGATTCTCAAATGGTTCTACAATAGTGACAGAAATTTAATTGGTTAAAGATCACAAACATATGTTGAAAGAAAAGAAATGATGTGCAAACTTTCATTAAGTTTGAATATTATTGTAAAGTTCAATTATTTGAGTAAACACTATACAGATTAATTACACACTCACTGATGTTTAAGCTTTTATTTTTGTTACTTGAAATGATTTTTTTGCATCCAAAATATACCAGACAATTAAGATAATAATACCACAGCAGACTTTATAAAAACTCAGTTTAATACTTAGTGAAAGGTTGTTTTTCCAAAGTTACTTTTATTCTGAAAACCAAATAATTATGACAGAGTCTGCAATGTTGGTTTTACTGGTTCTCAATCGTGCGTTCAATACAATTGACTGGTGGTCATAGAAAAGATTTAATATAAAGTTAACAAGCTAAAAGTTGAGTTGTTTAAACTCAGATCTGGAAAATACAGAAAAGAAAACAGGGGAAGATTTGGATATTGAATCTGAGCAAACAGAAGAAAAACAGAATTTAAGAACATTAAGAAAACCACATTTCAGGTTTTATTTCTCAATTTATATTCAGTTGTTTTGAGGCAAAGGAAGAGATTTTAAGTTGTGATATTGCATGAAATAGTCACAATTAAATGTATGAAGGATGTATCATTTTGTACAAGTCGGACCAGGTCCAAAGAGAACATCCTGGTCAGCCCACATTATGCCAAACTGGATATCCAAACCATGAGGACATTTCCATCATAGAGTTATTTAATATTCAGCCTACAAAGGCATTACTGAGACAGAGTAGCACTCTTATCACTCAGTAAGTGAATTACAGTCAATTTGCATGCTGAGTGAATTTAACAGAGACCTGGAGCATTGAAGCACTGACTAAAGGCTTATTCCCATCTGTTTTTGGCTTGGCTCATAAGTCAGTATCCATTTGCATTAGAATAGATTTTTTGCAGTATTTTTAAGATCTTTATGTTTGTAAGGAAAACAAGGCTGAATTAGTTCTGTAAAAATTCAAGAGAGGACCAAGCTATCAAATATGCAGTGGATGTACTTGTAACCTTGGCATGTTTTGTCATAAATACTTTTGATTTGATTTAATGATTTAGCTGTTCCCAATTCATTTACATACACCTATTTTGGTTATTAGTAAAATTTATCTACATTCAACAGATAAGATGTTACACAGGTTAAAAATCTTTAATAAATTATGAAGAAATGAAATGGTTTTCGGCAAAGCATGCTTTTAGGAAAGTCTGCATCCTTGTAGTCACGAAATCAAGATTTATTTTTTTTAACCTTGGACTTCTTCTGTGAACTTTTAAAAGATTTGAAAATGGGAAAAAAAAACAAAAAAACACTTCAAATGAATTATTCAAAGGAAACCCATGTATGAGAATTTAAATAGCAAGTATTTTGCCATAAGTTGTCTTTTACATTCAGATGCAAATATTAACTGTAAGGATTGCCAGTAAATTTTGTTTAGCAAATCAGAACCTATAATAAATACAAAAAACAGTGCTTCATGACATCATTCTTTAACTTCAACTTAATTTTGGTTATTTGATTATTAGCTGAAGTTTTGGCTACACAACAGCACAAGTAAGAAGGGTGAGATATTTCACAAACTGCTAGATGAAGCCAGCTCTTGTGTCTGGGATCAAGTTGTTTGTATCTGTAAGAAAATGTAGTTTCGTTTTAAGGGAACAGTCAGATGGGTTGGTAACATTGAAAAGTAAGAGTGAGATAGCTGGCGTGTGTTTGTGCCAGAAAGAGGTTAAAAAATACAATATTTGAAGAACTATGGTGAAAATGAGACACGGGAGAAGAAATGAAGGGAGGAAACTGAGTGTGGAATATAAACAAGGGCTACATTTACACCAGGTGTGTACATCTCGTCCCTATGGTCCTTCTAGCTGTCTTCTCCTATTGATTAGCTCATATTGATCTGGCCTGACACACACACAACATGCTTCACTTGATTTAGCCAGATTTTGACACAGGGGACACACGGGTACATTGTTAGCACGCATGCAACCCCCCCACACCTAACCTCCAAAGACAGACAAAAACATTTTTTAGCCTCCTATAAAGGGCAAGACATACATGCACCCTTGTCAAACAGCAAACACTTGTGTTGCCTGTTTGTTGGTGTGCATTGGTTCTCTGAGAGGAAAAGCCAACAGCATATATAAGACATGGTGTCGGAGAAAAATTCAACTCTTGTTCAAACCTGATTAATCTCATCTTCCTGGAACTTGTTGGATTCACTCCTTGAATCTCATGTGGAATACCACAGTTTTCCAATTTTTACAATTTTAGAGCTGTGAACCTGGCTGAATCAAAGAAGATTCAGATATGAGACAGAGCTGTAGCAGGTGATGGAATACCTACAATTGGATATATTTTTAGGGATTACAAGAACACCAACACTGACAAATTCTCACTTCGATATTTTGTAAGGACATTTTTTTATAATGTTTGCACCTGTCCACATATTTCCTCAGAGGTCATTTGGGGTTTTTCAATGCTGAAAGAGCAACAGTGAATGTGTATTTAAGCTTTTTCCCCATTTTGTTTTCATGCCTTAAATCTAAGAAGACTTCCATGTTGCAGTAGGATTGCTTTATTTAAAACAGAAACCATGTACTTTCTGGTGATGTTGTAGGTGCTTGATTTTACTCTTCGCAGAAATCGGTTATTTTATTGTTTTCTGTTTGAGTTGATGATCAAAAGATGATGTATTAAAATTATTGGCTCACAATAGCATTTTTTTGTATGAGACAAACCAACATTCCCAGTCAAACACCGTCAGCTGCTGCAGCTGTAGCCTGGGGGCAGTAGCTCAAAGAAATGGTTTGGTACTGGAGGGGCAACAGCACCGACGCTCAGCCTGGCTGGCAAAAAAGGCAGGGAAGGTGAATTAGTAATGGTCTACTTTAAGAAAAAAAGAGATTTAATAATACGGTCAGGTCAAGGTGCCCTTGAGCAAAACATCTCACCTCCAGCTGCTCTTGGGCTGTTCAGAATTGTCTTCAGACGAGTGTATTTGTTAAGAGCAGCTCCCAGTGTGACCGTGAGCTGAAGCTGAAGAAGGCCGAGGTTCATGAGTTCACGTGTTCTCATTCAGTCTGGATTAACGGTGCTCGACGTTTGATTCATGATCGGGCCTGCATGGCAACAGGCGTCCACTGCATATACGCAAACTCACTTTCATACAGAAGACATAAACATGTCTAACTATCCTCCGTCCACGGCTGTAATGCCAGCCTTTTCCTTTCCCTCTTTGTCTATGGATGGATGTAGTGATCCTTCTCTCCTTTTGGTCTTCCACTCAGATGCAGAAACACTCACTCAAAAATACAGCGCATGCACAGCCACACAAGACCTGCTTGCACAGAGGCACACACACTCTGCCTTCTGCTGCTGTGATGGCTCTGAGCTGTCAAAACATTCCCGCTTTCTCTGCCTCTCTCTCTCACACACACACACACACACACACACACACACACACACACACACACACACACAAGCAGCTTGACTGTGCTTGTCTATGCAGGTTCACAGAGGCTGCTGTCTGTCCAACCTCATTCTTGTCCCCCTCCTTTCCGCTCTCACTGCCTCCTCTTCATTTCTGTATCAGAGCATCTTCCTCAGCCAGTCGTCTCCATGAAGATCTGCATGCGTTTGAAATTTGTGAATGGAGCAAACCGTTAAAATGCCCAGCACCACCTATTCACACCGGTTAGTTTCAAACCGAGGCAGATGAGAGTCGTCTACCTTTTCTTTCACTGGAAAATACATCAACAATGTAGCAAAGCATGACTCAACTCACAAAATAATGTCGTACTTTCAAATCGTATCTGTAGATAAGTCATTCACAACTGTGATATTTTATATTACCTGGGCAAAAATATTCAAAATCTAATAGACTGAACAGTTTACAAAATATTAGAGAAATAAATATCTCACAAACATAGACTCACTTCTGTGTGCATAACGTCGAACTAGTAAATTACAGTAAATAATCCAACTTTTTTCACTCTTGTTATTATAAAAACTAAGTTGCACAAAGACCTTACAGGTTACCAAGTATACGTTTAAGTCTTTACACAATTTTTAAGGTATAATTTGGGGACTTATGACCAAAAGGCAATTTTGTTAGAAAGTTTGTTAGGGTGAGAATGGATGGGGAAGGGAGAAGTTGACCGTCAGAAAATCCGCCTCAATCAGCATCTGAATTGGGAAGAGCATGTTAGGTCCGATCCAAATGTAGTACCAGCTGCTCACCAGGACCTGCAGGTTCTGCAGAAACACAGATCTCTTTTAGACCAGGCTCTTCAGGTGAAAAAATATACATCTGAACAGCATGGCTTTGGTTGCATCACGGGGTTCAGTTTCAGACAGAGCAAAGAGTCCACCAGCGGAGGTGGTCTCTTTGTTCACTGAGTTTTATTTAAACATAAACTTGGCGTTGCAGCAGGAGTCCATCGGAGGATTAGTCCTGGTTGACTCGCTCAAGTAACAAAGCTTTCTTCGGTGTTCAGCTCTAACGGTTCTCGCTGAACGGCTCTTGCTTCACTCTGCACTATGTCAACAAGGATCAACCAATCAAAAGTGAACTTTGGGTCAGAGTGGGATTTGTTTTACCAAGCCAATAAGTTAAAGGTAATCTGAAGTTGGCTAATCAGAGTTTATGCTCTTCTCTCATAAAGAAGTCAAATGTAGATCCAGACGTCTTAATACAACAACGCAACAAAACAACAGCCTGGACTATGATAAGAGAGCTATTTTGAGAAACTAGCTTAAATGCTTTGAAAAATATGCTTTGTTTTGGTCAAAGTAAAGATTTATTGAGACTAACCTGTGGGAGTGATGAAAGCAGAGAATCATTGAGATCAACATGAAGACAGTCCTGTTTTCTGCCAAGGACAGTGTCTTAAAAGTCTGGAAAATCAGGGTAGACAATTGACCCATCTGTTCTGAAAGCATTTTTAATGACCTGTTTTGTCTCTTCTTCAGGATAAATTTCCACTTTGAATCTGGACATACTTCCTAAAATCCCTTTTGTGCTGCACTCTTAGCAACGTCTGAGCGAATGTGATTTTGCAGAGGCCTCTCCTATTGTCTGAAAAACTCACGTCTTGAAGGCATAATTTCAGGGGAAAATGTGAGTTTTCAAATGCAGCCACCCAGAGGCGTCCATGCCATCAGCACAACAGTGTATGTCAGGAACTCGGCTGCCAGAATAAAACGCTGACATTTTCAGTTTTTGCAAATCACAAAAAAACACAACAGTTTTAACATTTGAGCCAAAACACAAGCAAAAGTTTGTTGTTTTAGCCAAACACTTTCCTCCAAACATCAGCCAGGTTTTGTTGAATAAATCTTAACAGGTTTAGACCAAACAGGACAACGGTAAGGTACGGTTTCTTAAAAAAATTCATTAGAAAGGCCAGTCGAAAGCCGACTAATTCAATTGTCGAAGAATGAGCTGAAATTAAATGGGTTTTAAGGTTTCAGTGGGAAATTCATAAAAAATACTACATTTTTAGTCTACCTCACATGTACAATTTGAGAAACAGGAAGTCATGTCTATTTTTAACACTGTGCAAAGCAATTTAGTTAGTTTAGTTAATATATTTACAGTAGCACAAAAGAATTTGATCTTACATGCTTAATCGCAACCCCATCAACACATCAGTAGAAATCCCTATTGCTAAATATCACAGTTAATTTGTTCAACATTTAAATATTAATCCATGGTTTTATGCTACTCAAATCATTTAATGACATCCAACACATTTGTCAAATTGACATTTTGAAGAGGTTTAGGTTGGTGAACTAGTAAGTTTAGAGATGCAGATCAACAGGTGCATTTGATTATTTGCTGTGGTGTAAACTTTGATTTTGCTGTGGTCACATTAAACCACGTCTCTGAAGAAATGGATTAATGCTTGTTTACAACTTCTGGCTTCTACTTTAATGATCCGTATTATGTGTTAAAGTGCTAACTTTGGTTTGGGAGGAGATCCACACCTCAACCACACCGACAAGTAGAGAAACCCAACTTTCCTGTTTAGCATAATTCTCTCTCTTTCTCTCCCTTTTTTATTTACTTCCTTTTTCCGCTATTCCCCAATTTCTATCACCACTGCTGAAAAAAAGCCTCTCTCACATTTCAGAGTGAATTTACTTTGACAATTGCGACAAAATCTTCTCCAATTGTAAACCATTTTCCCACACAGTTGAATAAAATAAAATAATTTAATCCACTAGAAAGCTGATACAATCTGCTATATGGCAGCTTTTTTGTGTCAACATGGCGTCTACTCTTACTTGTACCAAACTGAGGGTCCTAAGAAGAGCAAATCTTCTAAATAGTAAGTGATTATGTTCTACTCCTGTTTTTGCCATTTTAAGTTGGAATAAACGGAGCGTGTTTAAATTTTAGAGAAAAAGTCAAAAGTTAGTCCCCCAACCCCTCCTGTTTTTTTTTAATAAAACCACACTTTCACAGAGTGCCCTAGTTTTTTCACATATCTGAATCCAAACACCACAGCACTGTGCATCCCGACAAAGAGGATATTAATGTTTGATCCAGCGCCTCCTTATTAAAAATGACTGAGGCTGGTGGCAAACTGCTGCTGTTGGCCTTACTTGTACAATGACACACGGTTAGCATTTTAAAACTGCAGATGTAATTTTTCCTCCAGAACAACAATACATCCTGATAGATATTGTTCTGCTCTTTCTCTTGCTCTGATTTGCTTCTGTTGTGTTCGCTGGCTCTGTTACACGTTCGCGCACACAATCGAACTCCCACACACACGAGCACCGAGTGTTTGGCCTGCAGGGTTTGCACAGCAGGGAGGAATCAACCATATGGCAGACATGAGGATGGAGCCAAATCTGGCTTGTACACATGCTCTGTGGCCGTGTTGCTCTGTGTGTTTTGTGTGTTCAGCTGATGGCAGCCTGCACTTAAATATATATATGACGGCCAGCAGTAGCCGTAAGGTGAATGCTGTGTGGTTTTCACTGGAAGGCTGCCGAACAAATGAATGAAAACCACTCTCCGTTCCACAGCCGGCCGCCGTGCCCTTGAGCAAGGCATTGAAGCTGCTGCTTAAAAGCCTCATTGTGAAGGGAGTAGGAATAATGTGAAGGAAATGTTTCATATGCATTTGTGTTTAAAAATCTGACTTTGTTTTTTAAGATACATGTCGCAAAACTGCTTTTCATTTTAAAAAGCTGACTGATACCAGCGGTTGTGAATGAAAACTATTTAAACTAATAATGCATACAGGCTATAGCTGTTATTTAAGGTGAAGCTGAATAAGTAAGAGGTATTTATTCCATCCACAGCGAGTTGTGGTAGTTTTGAAATTCTTTCTAGACATACATTTTTTCTCATCACTTTGGCCAAATACAGTAGTTTCGTCTTTGCTTCATCTGATCGGTAACATTTTCTTGTGGAGGCATTTAGGTTGCCCACTGAATCTGTGTTCATAGTTTCAAATGAGTGCAGTGATCCTGGTCTTTCAGCACTTTTAGGCTGCAATAGTCTGTAAGGCTGAAGGTTTCAAGGCTGGGTTTGGACATCGGAACCGATTTCCTTTCATCCTACAGCGAAAGTTTGGATCAGATGGTTGAAACTTGGACATTTCTTTTAACAGGACAGTGGCCAAAAGCCAAAAAAATTGGATACACCTTTTTAGGGATTATTAATAATCTTGAATCTCAACTGATTTAATTGTATATTCAAAGTTGAGCATTTTACATTTAATCAACATTTGACAGCGATTGTATGTCTAGAAACCAAAGTACATGCTTACAAAGAGTTTCTAGCAGCCTGGAGAAAACAAAACCACAATAAAAGTTTAAATGAAATAAGTTGATCCAAGTAGGTTTCGGCTCCTTGTGTCAATACATTTCATATAGATCTTAAAGTAGACAGACTATATTTTCTTGTGTAAAGCGTATTGCTTCTAAAACTACAGCAATAGTTTTTTATTTCATGCATCTAATTTGTCAATATCCTTCTTTTCCACCTGAAAATATGCTCCAGGTTTTATTTCTTTGGAAATGTAGGACGGTCTGAGTTCTCTAACTTTGAAGCTGAACTGCATCAGCAACCACAGCATAGCAGTCTCTGTTGGGATTATGCTATATCCACACTTCCTATATTTGCCATTCCATGTGGAGAAGTGTTAACACATCTCCCTTGCAGCACTGAAAAGGCTTATTCTGCATGCATATATGCTGCCTACAAGAGAATGCATCTAATTTAATTGTGTGGCCCATGTAAGCATGTTGTGCATAAACCATTTTGGCTGCCGGTGTGTGGGAGACTTCTGGTGCATGGAGGTTTTAGTTCATGCTTGAAATGCATTTATTCATGCTGCCCTTTACTGTGTGTGTGTGTTGCATGCTCAAACCACTTCTTGCATCCTGCATGCATGCTCTGTTAGATGCTCCGCTTACATGTCTAGCTGTAAGTCAGACTATAGCGTTCCTATATTTACCTTCAACTTTTCCCCTTCTCATCAGTTCTTTTCTCTTTGCTTCATCGCTTCACTGACTCCCCTAAAAAGCAACGATGAAAAAAAAATATGTGCACGCCCGTGTTTGTAAGATGGTTTTAAAAAATGCATACATTCTATAAGAGGGAGGAGGAAACGGAGCGTAGTGTGGGGGAATATACTGCCTCTGTGTGCCCCGTGTCAGTCGACTTGACATCTGATCTTGCTGACTGTGGTATAGAAGAAAGCACTGAAAGTACTCTGTGTGTGCGTGTGTATGTTTTGTGGCCTGGATGTGTCCTCCTTTCTATGTGGGTGGTGAGAGGAGGTAGTAAGGGAATAGGGTGTGTGTGAGTGCATTTAGTTTAAGTGTCAGCATGACAGCGTGTGTGGCAAGCAGGAAGAAAAGAAGAGGGAGGCAGAGGAGGAGAAGCTGAAAGATGGATGGCAGGGAAGGCGAAGAGAGGAAACAAGTCGAAGAGAAGAACGAGGGAGAAACATCTGACAGAAAAGTGATAGAAAAACATGAGATGCTAAGAGATTTCTTTGTTAGGGTATAAATGTTATATGAACTGCGTTAAGTTATGAATGAAAGGGTCCTTCTGACAAATAGTCAAGCTTAATCAGTCATACATATGGATTTATGGTTGATTGAAAGCCCCTCTAGGCTTCATCTGTCAGTATCAGAAGTCATTTTGGCTCCTTCTTCCTTATGTGTACTTTAATGTTTTTCCTGTTGTTTTTGTGCATCAACAGTGAAGTGTGTTGCTGATGAAAATGTATCAATATTTTACTCCACAACTTCTGGATTTGCAGGCTTGACGTGCAAAACAAAGGGGAGAATTAGCTGTGACAGCTGGATGCAGATCTAGTTCACCAGAAGGAAAGTCTTTGAACAGAACAGAGAAAAGAAACTTCACTTTGTTTCAATGAAAGTTCATCCATACAGTGCACATTTTACAACAACTATCTTTGGTGTATTTTATTGGAATCAGACATGAGAAATATGCGCAAAGCACTCCATATTTGTGAAATTGTATTTGTCATGCATGTGACCTGTTTTCACCTCCCCTTCACCTTTCAGCTTTCTCATCATCTACCATTATTAAGCTTTTTCTTTTCTGAAATCATCACACTTAAATTGTCTATCTTAGCATTCCTCATGCTCTCTGTTCCATCTTTCCCTGTCATCTCTTTCCTCCCGTCTCCTTCCTCTCCCTCAGAGCATCCCTGAACCAAATCTAGGGAGGATAAACTGAAAAAACGGAGAGGGATTTTTGTTGCTGGATATGTACACAGACATGCCAAAGTGGCTACATTTTGAGATAAAACAGGACAAATAAGAGAATGTAGCACAGGTCCCTAAGAGAGCGAGGAACTGGAGGAAACAATGATGTCCTGCTGAGTTTAGAGGCTTTGGCAAAACTGCTCCCGAGTGACGCCAATGTGTGTGCAAAGGACAAAACAAAATTCAATAAATAAGAAGAGAAGGTAGAAAATGCAACAGAGGAATTAAAAGGCGACATAAAACAGAGTCTTACTGGGCAAAAATAAGCTTCTCCTGCGATTCTTCCACATTTTGACATAATGGCCACAAATGTTAGTGTAATTTATGGGGCTATTATGTGATGTATTTTTCTTCCTCACATCATGTACTGTTTCTCTTACAAAACAAAAAACAAAAGTTTGACAAGAAATTCAGAACATACAGCATTTTAACATGTTGATGTTATGAAATCATAACTTCTACATGTTTTGGGGGTAATTTGAATGCAAGTATTATTGGATTTAATAGATGTTTTTTGTAAGTAAAGTGTCTTGTCTTGACATGACATGTATTGTGAATTAGCATTATGTAATTAAGCTAGACGTCATTTGCTTCTCTTTCAGCAGTGGCTCTTTTTTCTTCCATGAAGGCCAGATTGTCTTCTTGTCAATTTAAATTGACTTCTTAATGAGTTTACAGTTGTGCTCTACATTTCCATTTTAAAATATTTTTAAGATACACCATTTACTAATCAGTTGACAAAACTATTTATAGCACTGGGTTTTGTTTAGGTTGATTGCAGATTTTTCCCCATTAAAAAAACTTTCAGCTGTAGTCAAAGTTTTTTAATGGGGAGTTGTAAAATAACAAAATATTTGCATTTGTTTGATTGAGCGATGTGAACATGTTAGCAAGGCATTGTGACTTTACAGCCTTTGTGATGTAAAGGTTCTGGTTTGTTTGTTGTGTTATGTTTTCATCATGTAAAAGCCTGCTGCCGAAAAGAGCTAATCAAATAAAACATTGCTTGCTTTAAACTTCATCCTCACCACAATGAAACGACTCTAGTCCCTCTGTCAAGGCCCCATTAAAGTTTAAAGACAATCTAAGGTACACATGTGAAACAGAAGACATGCTTCCATGTGGAGGCAGAAAAACAGAAGTTCAAAGACCTGTTTTGCTGTTTTAGCTAAAAACAATCGCCCCCCCCTCCTAATTAAGATATAAAAAAAACCGCTCCATTCCCTTCCTGCTTTTTGTCATTGCTGTTAAATTATTCCAAGCACTAAATTCTGGTAGCTTTAGCATGAATCACTTCTTATTTGCTCGCAGTAAACAGTGAGAGTAAAACAAGCTGCAGTAATAATTGCCAGTAGCATGGATTAAATACAAAAATAAACCTTACATTTTTTTATTTATTTTTTAACAATGTTTGATTTAAGATTCCCATAAACGATAGGACAGATTTAAAAAAATTATTTGGCAGATCTTTATCTGTAAAACATCTGTGTATCTGATTAAAAAACATAAGCAACCACTGTGGACGTGCAGCGCTCTGCAGGAGCAGGACAGGATCTCCTGCCTTCCCTCTGTTTCTGTCTCCAGCCAGAGGAAAACTCCTCCATTCCTTACATTCCTCCTACATTCCTGCTCCAGGTCTATCTTCTCCACCTCTCTCTCTGCATCAACATCACATAACATTCTCCTCCTCCTCTGCAGTTCACGGCTGTCCACTTCCATTTCTTTCCTTTTTTTTTCTTGTCTTTACCTCTTCTTCTCTCAGGATCATTATCTCTTCTTCCACACCCCCCTCTTCCTCCTCTTCCTCTGTTCCCCAGCACACTCCAGTTGGCTGGTGGAGGCAGGGGGCTTGCCTGAACCCTCCACCCCCAGCAGGGGCCTTTCAGCTCAGCCTGGCTGACTGGCAGGCACCATGGCACACCTCCAGCACGCAGACAACCTTTTCTCCTTATTTTCTCTACTGGCTTCCTGCTTCTTTTTGTCGTAAAAGAAAACAAAAAATGTTTTTCTTTTCAAATGAGCTGCCATTTCTCCTTATGTTGGTTTATGTTGCTCTATAGAAGGAGCAGCACAAGATTAGATCATTAATATTCTCTCACCAATATAAGATATTTGAATTTTGTCTTTTATTAATGCTCTGTTAATGATAGCTCCAGTTGTCCTGAAGTAAAAAAGTCATTTTAATGAGACCTAAAGAGAGCCCTAATAAACCACTACAGAAACACAAATGTGCCAATACTTGACAGCATTAAAATTGTGTGAAAAACCCATTTTCAGCTATCAAATTGTGTTTTTTTTTTAGCAGTATTAGTTTTACATAACATGGCACTCAAATCCATAAGAACCACAGAGTTTGCCAGATTTTGAATGTCAAGATAATTGGTGCTTGAAAATTCAGAAACAGACTTTGCACAAATGGGGTTATGGAAAGAAAAGCAGGGTTATATAGAGTACTTCTAAGCAGTAAGTACCCCATTTGAAGATGGTGGTTGTTCACTCTGACTATCATTTAGAGCTTAGTTTCATAAGATTATCTTTCCATTGAAGAGCCTGTGCAAACGGATTGACTTGAGTTTTGTTTGTTGCTTCCCTGAGGTGAGATACTTATTACTTACTAATGCTTCACAAAACCTTATTGCAAACAGTTTCCCTGTCCAGCTCTGAAAAGGAACAAAAAACCTTTTATAGATCAAGTATATATATATTTTTTATCTCTAGCTCAGTATAATCACTAGAGCTAGAGATCAGCTAACTTCATCAGTAATGTCCTAAGACAAATATCTATATCTGCCTGACATATAAAAAAAAATGAGAAAGCAAATAGAAGAGAGAACCTCAGTAATTTGGTATTTCCTTTTCAGACAGAGGAGGAAGGGCCAATGCCCTCCATTTCAGCACAGAGTGCTCTCACACACACACACACACACACACACACACACACACACACACACACACACACACACACACACACACACACACACACGTTTTTAATGACCCTTACATCCGGCCTAAGGCACCAGAGCCCCAGAGAGAAAACAGACTGGATGGAGATTGAGAAAGAGAGAGAGAGAAAGATGGAGATGGATAGATACAGAGGGAAAAGGAGAGATGGATGGATAGATGTAATATCAGACAGGTATGCGCCTAAGGTCAAAGGTTAGAGTTTACAGCCCTGACTCTCACACACACCTATCAGAGTTCAACTGGGGGTTAGACCTTCAGGCTCCACAGCTCACAGAAATAAAGACACACAGAGAGAATTCATAAGCAGCTGGTTCAGCTTGGAGCCGACTGCTGGAAGAAAACACAGGAGAACGCTTTAAGGACCATGACCACTTTCCAAACCGAGAAGAGCAAGATCTAAATAAGAGACTGGGCTGTTACATTGCACAGCAACATAGTCAACAAAAAGGAAAAAAATGGAAGACAAAGGGAGAGACAGAAAGAGCTAAGTGAGTGATAACGACTCCTTCACAGCTTGAGCAACAGCTGAAGATGTTGCTGTGACTCTGAATCGTCTCACACAAACACAGGATCCTGACCTTGATGGTGGCAGCTGTAGACGTTACTCTACGTCCCGTTCAACAATATTTTCCTACTTTATCCCACAGATATGAACTCAACGTACACTCTTACCTTTCTTCAGACAGTTTAACCCAGTGGTTCCTAAACATAAACCTCATTCTTCTCTGTTCTCAAAATGATTTAACCATTACCCCATCAATAAGATTTGCAACTGAATTTTATAAAATATTTTTGCAGAATTTCTTCCAGATTTTCCTAAATTGACAAAAGCTCATTCATCCAACATTGAGCATGAACATCCAACATTTAGAGCCAGTGTAATTATCATTAAATGATAGTCTGCAGGGTAATGCAGATAGGAAACCGATTTTGCAGCAATGCCTGCGTCGGTTACGCAACAGTAGACCGTTGCATATGGTTCCTCTGTGTCTGTTTGCATGTGCATCGTGTTACTGGGGTGCAGTTCCTGTCTGCACAGCATTTTTACATGAGAAGCAGTTCAGTTAATCTTCCATAAATAGGTGACACAATTTTGTGTCATGGTGGTGACACTGGAAACTCTGCAAGACAGTCTTTTTAATGTGTCATTTAACATTTTTTTGCAATATTGATTGTCAAACGCGCAACAATTTATTGAAGGGAAAAACTTCTAGATTTTTTTCTGTTATTTTTGTCCATTCAACGTCTTAGACATTTTCTGCTAGAAGCGCTTTACTCAGATTTTTATATTTTCCATTTTTGTTTTTGTTGAAATTGTATGTGTTTGAAGTAAAACAAAACAAAAAAAAATCAAAAATCTGGTCAGTTTAAGGGAGAGTTAGATTTATACAACAATGGACGTGCTTATTTCATATGATGGGAAGATAGATGACCCGCTTGATGAACGTCTGGACAGACGGACTTGTGAGATGACAGATAGGTGATGGATGGATGGACGGACGGAGAAGGCTGAGGATTGAGAGTCTTTGATCCTCCCAGCAGAAATAATCAACAAAGCTCTGGAGCCTTAACTATCAGTGTGTCTGTTTGGCCTCTCTCTCTGTGTGTGTGTGTGTGTGTGTGTTGGTGTGTTTGCGTGTGTGTGTGAGAGCTGTGGGGTTTTCTGGCTGGATGCCAAAACCAGCTCCCACCAACAGATAGATCAAAGCCTGCGCTCTCGTTCTCCATCTACCTCTGCCGCTCAGGTTTCTCAGACTCTCCTTCCTCCTCCCTGCTCTGTGTCCTCAACACATTGTTAGCCCATATTATTTCTTCCAAACCGTCTTATTTTTTGGACAAAAAGGTAAAAGGAGAAATTTTCTGCTCAAATTATGAAAGAACAGGGCAATTTTACAGCAGTAAAGTGAAGATAAGAGTCGAAAAGTGAAATTAGCAGTAATTATGTTTGCCATTTATACTGTTTGTTACCCCGATGTCTGAAGCTTTCATAAGATTTGACTGCATATGGAGCATTTCTCAATAAAATTGTCTATTTTGGATTGTAAATTAGGCCCATATTGGCATAGAGGACCTGGTCAAGAAGGTAAACATTTTGTTTTCTACAGCTAATATTAAAATCAAATGATGGATACCAGGGCTTGCATTTCTTCAAACAAGTATGTTTTTATTTATATTATTTGCAGAGCAGAATCAATCACAATTTAACTTTTATTTCTTTATCATTTCATGTCACAAAATTGCTGACTGCCGGTTACGGTATAGCTTTAACAGCAGGAAGCTTGTCATTTCAAAGTTGCAAACATCAGCTAATCTTTCATTTCTCTTGTGCTTTATGAAAATATTTTAATGCATAGTTTTTATATTTGGGATATCTAGCTAAGTAACTTGGTGCTCCTCTTCCAATCACAGTAAGCCCTTTCTGACCCCATTCCTTCTCCTTTCCAATCATCCTCTCCCCATCAATCCTCTCCACTCCTCCTCCGTGCTCAGCTTATCTCTCTCCTCCTTGCATCCCCCTTTTCCTCTCATCATCTCCATCTCTCTCCTCTTTCTGAGCGTGATCCTTCCTTTCCATCCTGCCATTTTTCCTTCTCTCTGCTGTGTTTTCCTCTCACACTCATGCACATATGCAACACACACTCTGTAGCAGTAGTCATTCTACTTATAGCCTTGCCATAAATCAAGCTGTCATCCTCCGTCATGCTTGCTGGATCTCGCTTGGGTTCAGGGTACACACATACACACTCAAGAATACACAAGTTTAAAACAGATTGCCCAAGCCCAGATGTAGAAAGCACACAAATACACAAGTACAAGTGCTTAGGCTCTACTGAAAAATTCCAAAATGACACATACATAAACACACAAAAAACCATAATTTTATTTCTCGTAGTCATGCTTTTGTTGGTGGAAAAATTTATGAAATTGTTACAGAAGGAGGATGACTCATGAAGTGAATCAGTAGCCAGTTTTATGCAACTACCTTCAGATTCACTTCTGATCCTGTCGGTGACGGGCATCATAATACTGATCTGCTGCAACACGAGCTGGGAAAAATGTTTGTCAGTGGTAAAAGTGGGAAATGTTATCTCACAAATACAAATTGCATCATTACAACAAACAAGGAGGCGCAGACAGAGTTGGGTAAGATGTACGTTCATGCAGTTGAACCAAAAGCTGTTAAATGAGACCTATTATGCTCCCTTGAACAGGTTCGGACAGATCTATGGGCAAAACAAAACATGTTCATCACATATTGTGCACCAAGTCAAGTTAGACAATGAGGTTTCAGCCTGGTAAGTTCTTTTGATTTTGAGCTCCTTTCAGGATGAGCCGTTTTAGGGCCTCCTGTCACTTTAAATCCAAATAAGCTGCTGCTGGCCACGACCCCCCAACTCAACGTTTACGCTCTCACTTTATCCACGTGAAAACGGCAAACAGATGTGCAATAATACAACCGTATTTTAGACCCCAAATCAGACCCAGAAGCAGAAGAAGTGAAGCCTTCATGACACCTAACTGAACTTTTTAGAAACATTTTTCACAGAATGAATAACATTAAAAAATATGGTGTTTAGAATTAGATCATGCTGGTAATAGAAATCAAATGGAAAACCATTCAGAGCTGCACCATGAGGGACCTGTTTGCACCGTTACCATGGAGCTAGGAGGTCCTCGGTTTGAATCCAGGCTGGAGCCTCTCTGTGTAAAGTTCTCCTGGGGGGTATCTGGGTTTTCTCAGGGTGCTCTGACTTCTTAATCCTATGGAAACGTTATTTGTGGCAGTAGATTTGTTTTTTTCTGGTATTACAATAATATTATGAAGTGTAAACTGTCCTGGGTTATGGATGCATTTAATTTTATTTTTGCATCTAGAAACTTGTTTATCTTTGGATACAGACACAGTTGGTGTGAAACTAACCCAGAACATATAGCATAGAAACGTTAATGTGACCCGCATGTGCTATTTTTAGAAACTTTTAATGACTGCATATTTCTGTCTGAGCTTCTCTGAAATGTTTTGCCTGAACAAATATGGCCTCAGTTCACTCCTGACGTCAGCTCAGATAGTCAAGAATTTAAATGAGATGCATATATCATTAACTTTAGTGTGTGATTCACTGTGGACTTTTTTTCTCAATTTATTTTACCCTTTAATTTATTTATTTTTTTCTGAACATCATCTATCATCTCCTCCCTCTTCATTTCTCCAAACCCTCCATGACCAATCCAGGAGCCTTGAAGAGGCCCCCAGGATTTCATAGAGCTTTGTGTTTGATTGAAAGTGTGCGAGAGAGAATTACAGCACATGTGGCATGCAAGGTCATGTAATGCTGTGGCCTCCAGATAGTGTTCATTGACCTGCTATATCCTTGGTTTATGATAATGAGTGTAAACTATGTACTTGCACAGATGTCACACTCAAACAGTTTATAACACATTTTAGTACAAACCACAAAATGGATACCTGTAGGATAAACATGTTAGCATTTTTTAATACCATTTGTATTTTTAGAAGGACACGTTTTGGCCATAAAACTTTCCCTTACAAAGCTAGAAACACACTGCTGACTGGTTCCTCCTGAAAGCTACAGGGCAGGAATGTGATGGTCTGCATTACCAGTAGGAATATGACACACACACACACACACACACACACACACACACACACACACACACACACACACACACACACACACACACACACACACGACTTTGCCTTTCGTAACTCCGAAGAAGCTGGAGAGATCCACACCTGCAATGGGAGAAGCTGTTGCCACAACAATGTGCAAAATCTGCTTTTTTATGGAAGAGCAGCACAGAAATCAAGTTCTTGTTGCAATTCTGCAGCCTCAAACTGCAGGCATAGACAGGAAATGATGGAAAGACAGAAACTTTCTATCCAATCAGACTGAGTAGGTGAAAATTTCAAGATGAATTGGCAAATAATTGTCAGTCTCCAGATCTGTTACTCTGATGAAGTAATGCATGAAACACTTCAGA
This sequence comes from Alfaro cultratus, assembly GCA_903066825.1. NCBI lineage: Eukaryota > Metazoa > Chordata > Actinopteri > Cyprinodontiformes > Poeciliidae > Alfaro > Alfaro cultratus. Next base: position 151,483 of record CAEFZX010014535.1, on the reverse strand, counting down.
TCTTCTATTTGTATAGAAGTTTTAAGAAAAGGCATAATTTTCCTTCTACTCTTCAACTATGGATTACCTTGTGTTGGCCCATCACACACAATATTAATAAAACAGTTTTATAGTTGCAAAGTGACAAATGAAAAGATTCAAGGAGTATGAAAACTTTTGGCCACTTCCATCTGTAAATGCTTATACCAGGAATGTCAAACTCAATTTCATTTTGGGCCAAATCAAGATCATAAATGTTCTTTAAGGGCCAGTTGTGCCAGAATCTATAAATCAATTCTTAAAATTGAGTATATTTTCAGTCCCTTCAGGATTTTGTGATTTTATTTTTGATTTTTAAAAGAAAATAAAAATCAGTGTTTGTGGTACTAATTTAGAAATATTTGCATTTATATATAATGTAACAATGTATTGTCTTACCTCTCGCTGTTATGGATTATAAATTGACATCATGTTAGCCTGAGGCAGCTGTTTTGTAGAAGGAAGAAACACATCCACCTTCAAGTGGGAGTAAAAAGTCACTTTGATCCAATATTCTTCACAATTTTTGCCAACAATCTGCAAAAAATTCACAGTTATGGTTTAGAACAAAATATTACAGGGATTTGTTGATTTTGGATGAATTTCCATGATAATTCTAAGGAAAGTGGAGGGACTGGTTTAACTAATTTGGCAGTAAACAGATAGAAACTACTTTGATTTGACTGATAGAATAATATTTAAGCAGACTATTATCTTGATGGTCTATGTATGTGTCCCTTTAGAGTCTAGAGGGCCAAATAAAAAGCTGTGGTGGGCCATATTTGGCCCCCGGGCCTCGAGTTTGACACATGTGACTTAACCAAACTTTAAAACCTAAAAGAGACAGCAGATAATACATGTGAACAGATTGTAAAACGCTTACAGCACTTAATAATATGAGATTTGTACTTGGTTTTCATAGGTTGTTGGGTAAAATAAAAACATAACCTGGACTAAAATAAGCCTCAGACTTTAAATGTGTTGCATAACGTCTTTAAACACAGATCTATGCAGCATATAAACAGTTTTTATTATCTGAAGTCTCTTTTCAGACTATTTCTTATACAAATCTTCCACCGTTCCTTTCTGCGCTCCACTGCTCTCCTCTGAGTTCTGCTCTCCTTCCTGCTCCCTCTGCTGCCACCGTCTTTCACACAAACCACACTCACAACAAACAGTGTGTGTGCGCACACACACAGACGGACACACGCTCTCCAGAGACGTGTCCGCTGCTCTGACCTCTCTCTCGGGGGAAAGCTGGCTGTCTGCCCAGCTCTCCCTTTTTTCTTCCCCTCTCAGCTTCACACATTTTCCTTTTTCTCTGTATCTTTCTTCCTCTGATTCTATCTGTGTCTCTCCATCTATTGATCTATCTATTTTTCTAATCTCCTTTTGTCTCCTCTCCTCTGCTATGTGTCTCTCCTACTCTTGCCTCCTCTTATCTCTTCATCATCCTTTAATGCTGATCTCCACTCCTCTACCGTCTTTTCACCCTTTCATTTTCTCCCCTCCTTGTTTCATTTTCTTGCTTTTTCTCCTCTCTTCCCTTAGAGCTTCTTTTCAGGGTGCTGGTGTTGCTGTGGGGCTCTGCCTGGGGCTTCTTGCCCGGCTCATGTTGCCTCTCTCTGGGCACAGTGCCCAGAGAGGGATGGGCAGGGCTAAAGATGAGCCGGAGGGGCATTTGAGGGTGTTTGTCTGTATCCAGTGATGAGGAAAGGGGTGAGGGGGGCGGAGGGCGCCGAAAGTGTCGAAGGAGGGGAAGGGACTGAAAGAAAGAGGGGGAGGAGAGTTGTTGACAGAGAAACAAAAAGCCAAAGATGGAGAAAGAAGTGCAGACTTTTGATGAGTCACAGTTTGCTGGTTGGACTGTTACTGTGGCCACACTAGAAATTTTTTTACATGTTTGAAGCAAAATTATTATTATTTTTTTTAATACTTAATGCAATCCCTGATTAACTGCAACTCTGATTTTGGGTAAAGCTTTGGCCTGAAAAATAAGTAGAATAATAATAATAAAAAGAAGCAATATAATTAAAATATGCATTCTAGTTATTTTAGTCTTGGGAATTATGATTGCATGTTCAAATAATATCAATGTTGGTGGCATCGTCTTAGAAAATAATTAGCTTTCTGCATTTGCGCAACTCCAAAAGGGAGAAATACAATTGATTTGTGCACTGAGCTGTATTTTAAGAATCTTTTTTAATATCTTTATTTAAAAAATGATTATAAAGCAGATAAAATGTCCTTCTCACTGTAGATGTCTTTATTGGCCTCTTTGCCAGTCCCAGAGCATGGACTTAACAGCTTGCTTAACAAGTGCCAAGCCCAAGCTGCACTTCTACAGTCTTGAAATTATTCAAATTTAGAAAACCTAACTCACCACCAACAATGGAACACCACAAGCGTGTGTGCTAAGCCCTTTTCTGTACCAATATACACCAATGAATACATCAGTCATGTAATTCAGTTCCAAAATACTTTGAGAACAGTCATCATTGCACAAAGATGGCAATTCACAATGTTATGCAAAAGAGAGCAAGTCCACTTTAACAGCAGGACGTCAAACATAAATATCTTGGACTATTATAATGTTGAACTGTGAACTCACAGCTCTACAGTTGCGCTTGCTTCTGCGATATGTTCTCCGTTTCACAGTGGTTCAAACTCATCATTATCTTTAAAGTCTTCAGGATCATAGCACAGCCCATCTCTAATTTATCTGAACTAAAGTGCAGGGTCACAACATGCAGTTCTACCACAACCATCCAGTACATCTCAGATCCACTGAACTGCCATCTGCAACTCCAAACTATTGTGACAACGTCTGAGATAAATAACCATCCAAGGGTAACATAAGAGCAGCTTAATGGTTCATAAATTAAATCTCCATGTCATTTTAAGGATTGAAGTTGTTTTAAAGATGTCGGTGACTTCGTCCCATCTGTTTTTGAGTTTGTTTAAATCAGAACATGATGCGTTTCTGTTTGAGCTCTTTTAGCCCACATCATAATGACACATATTTGGCCTCAATGTGGCCAAAATGTGATCAGTAATAGATAATTTTATGATTAAGGAAGGGCAACTGCTTCACGTAGCCTGAATAAATACAAAATGCATTTTTCAGATTTTATTTGTTAACACCATGAATTTTTCCTCTACATTTTGTTTGATGATATGAAGCATTTACGCACAACTGAAGATGTGCAAGAGGGAGTGGGAAACACTTTCCCAGTTTCAGCATGGTCATGTGATCATCTTGAAACTGAAGCTGCCTGCAGGTGCACACCTTGATAATCAGCTCACCTGTCCCCAGCCACATGCCGAGAGCTGCACTTCCCCTGCTGGTCAGTAATGGTAGTGCCCTGCTGGAGAGGGAGTCAATGGCCTGGATCCAACCATGAGACTTGATGGGGGAGGGAGAGTTGTTTGGGAGGAAAAGAAGCAGAGGCTCTGTGTTGTTTGGCTGATGAGTTGAAATAATAAAGATGTTACATTTATTTACAATATCCCCACTCCAGTTCTTTGTGTAGTTTATCTCCTGTCCCTTTCCATCCTTCCTTCCTACTTCTATCTTTCCTTATGTTGTTCTCTCTTTTCAAATGTCCTCTCCAGCAATAAAGAGCTTCAGTGATGTAGCGCCCTCTGTCTGCATTCACTGTTACTACAAGTTGTCGTCTTGAAACTGTGACCTCATTGACCCTCAAGGAAGTGAAGTTAACTTCCACTTGGGGAGAAAAAGAAACAGAAGTAAAAACAAAACATCTTAATTTGGCACACATTTTATTCATTAATTAGAATACAAAATACTGTTTTTAAACAGCTGAAGCCTTAACGACTGAATAAAAAGATGTTTTTCTAAATTACAGTCTTTTTTTAATAGCCATCGCTGTGTGTTTTAATACCGACAGCACGTCACTGCATGATGGCCAGCAAGACAGACAGACCGTTCACCCAAATGACAGCATTCTGATCTTGACTCAGGGAGGTTGCAGGAATGACAGCATTGGGACAAGCTGATGAAACATATAAGCTGCATATGTTAAAATATGTAGGAGAAGGTTCAGTAATGCAGAAACATGTGATTGTAGTCGGGGTGAAGCCACTGGATTTACTTATTTGCAGGAATGATAATGTTTTCACACAAACAGAGACCACATTGGATTTTTAGCCAGCAGTGCAATTCGGAGATGTTTACCTCATTTTAGGATTGCACACTTAACATTAGTACACCATCTCCTTAATTACCTGCAGTCCATGCCCACTCAACGGTTACTACAGCATGGAGTCATAAAGCCACGAGGAAACTGAGCGAACCGGAGCAGAGCCGTATTCTTGTTATCTAAAAAGCTAATCTGGCAAAGAGTCAGTTCTCTCCCTCTTAAGCGAATGCAGAGCCCTGCTCCTCTCTGTCCGCCCTGCAGACACCCCCAGCCATGCTTCCTAATAAATCAATTCAGCCAATCACTGATGGATGTGTTCTGTAGGAGAAAATATGTGCAAGTGTGCGCCTGTTTGCGTGTAAATCAATGTTGTCTACTGGTTCTGATTTTTTTTTTTCTTTCTTTCTGCCAGACGACTGACTAATGTTGCGTTGTTCCTTCGTCTGAGCTCAAAAAACAGCCAGGAGCGTGGGACTCATGGTAGATAGGCAGACTGGGGAGGAAATAAAAAGAAGGAAGGAACGCTGAGGAAATAAAAAGGTGAGCGCGAGCAGGACGGAGAGCAGCATGACGGATTGAAAATTCAAAGGATGAGAGCCAGGGAGGGGCTCAGAAACAAGATAGAGGGAATAAATTTTAATTTGATCCTCTCTCTCCCCCTTCCCACTCAGCACAGCAAGTGTGTTGACAGATTGGGTATTGCTTTGGTTCCAAGACTGGCTACAGAAAAAAAAAAAAAAAACACTCTGTAATTATCTAGAAAAAGCACCTGGGTGCCGAGAATCTCATTATATTAAAACTACTTCAACATACAAACACACAGCAAAGGAAGAGATGTTCTAGACCAACACAAAATAGAGCATGATTACCAAATGGAAGGAAAAAGATATATGGTTTTAAAATCTGAAAAGTGTGGCATGCATTACAGCACCTTTTACTTTCATGCTCCTCAATAAAACAAACAGTTTTGGTTCCAGAACAGAGAAAACACAGAAGAAGGTGCTCTGCTCAGATGAGATCAATCTAATCATCATGCAAAACAACGTAGCAGAAAATTTTGAGTGTATATCAGCCTAAAACCAGCTCTAAAACATGGTAGTGGCAGCATCATGCTGTGGGGATGGGGGTTTTTTAAAGCAGAGATGGAAATGGAGAAGATAAATAGAGTAATATTGAAGAAAAACTGTAGAAGAAACATTAGGGTGAAAGCATTTTGATGTTTTAACGCCAATAGATAATTCTGAAAATATACGTTCACACATCCAATCTAAGATAAAGCCATTTAGCAAAAGACTGGGCCGCTTTCAAATCCACTTATACTTCTTTCACCTCACAAGTTTATGCTACTTTTTATGTACTATCAAATAAAATGATCAAAATTGAAGTTTAAGATTGTAATACGCAAATAAATGTGGAAAGTTCAGAGTATCTTTTCAAAGCAAGAAGAAAAAGGGGCAAAAGTGTGAAGCGCGTCTCCCTACAGATAAGCTTGCTTGAAAGTCGCCACTTTTCTGCTTTTTGTATTTTCTACAGAAACAATACTATGCAGTAATATTAATAAAAACACCACCTTACAGATAGTGAGCAAATAAACACATTTTATAGCATACGCTTTTTGTTCCATGACCTCAAAGGTGCAAAACACAGCTGAAAGTGGAACTTTGTGCTCTTTGATCTGTTGTAGTAGCAAACAGTGACCAGTAAGAGGCAGCGTTTCCTCTCATCTGACTGACCACCATGTCTGTCCCAAACTTCTACATGTGTTGTCTCTCCGTTTCTTTTTGCCCAGAAAACACAGAAACTCACACAGACTGAACAGATTCAGCAGCAGTTGCACTTCAGTTTCCTTTTAGTGGTTAAATTAGTCTGTAACCAAGCCAGACTAAAAGCTGGGAATGAGTCGAACTGCTGGCAGGAAAACAGGGTCATCGATGGCTTATCCTGATCAACAAATGTACCAGCATGACAGTTATATATAATACTGCGTCTTTAAAGCCAACTAGGTTTATGTCATCTGAAAAGCGAGCAGCCAGACCACAATCCACAGGCCATACACTTCTTTATGATTGAATGTTCAAACCCAAAAGTAAGAAAAGAACATGGTCAGCAGCTAAATGCGTCTAAAATGAGTAATTTTATGCGCATTATGGGTACCTACTTGAAAAACTAAGTACTTGAAAAGAACTTTGTACGTTATTGGCGGAAAACATGTTCAGTCAGAAATAATCAGTTATTTTATTAAAGCTTCAAAATAACATTTTCCCCCAATTTGTCAAGGTTTTGTTTTTTTATCCCTTGGGACGCAACATGGCTGGACCAGCAAATACTCGCATTTCTGTTGAAGTTAAAGTCAAAACTCAGTTTCTCAGAAACAGAACATGGGAAACACTGCTGACTTGAGGAAAGCTACAAAAAGCTACTTGAAAGAAGCTGCTTGCTGCATCCACGCACCATATTGGAAAGTTGTGTGGAAGGAAGAACTAAGGAAGAAGTGGCTAAACAACAGGGATATTGAAAGCACTCAGTTTCTAGTTGGTGATAATTTGGGGAGCCATTTCCTCTGCTATTGCTCCAGTGAATCAAAAGTCAACACAGCCAGCTACCAGGATGTTTTAGAGCGCTTCATGCTTCTCCCTGCTCACAAGATTTACAGAGACGCTGATTTTATTTTCCAAGAGGACTTGGGACCTGCCAGCACTGCCACAGGCACCAATATATGCTTTAACTGACCAGGGTAACATTAGGCTAGCACATTTTCCTGACTTTAATCCAATAGAGGCTCTATGGAGCATTGCTTTGCAAAGTTTGAGGAATATCTCCCTAAGGTGGCGCCAGAGTCCTTAGTGGATGGGCGCAACATGGGAAAAAAATAAACCAGGAAAAGTAACTGATGTAGCCAACTTCACCAAGTCTAAGTCAGAGACAAAACTGATAGATTTTTAGTACCTAAATCCAGAAAGGAAACTATAGGCCAAGCAAAATAAGAAGAAGGAAGTATGATGATTTAAAGTTGGGAAATTAATGGGCTGGATCTGAACATGATGAACTGCCACAGAGTTGTCTACTAAGCCCTGAGACTTTATGTACAGGAGGCTAAACGAACTGCAGTCACAGCAGAAAGTGGTTCAAATCAAAGAAGATCAACTCCACCGGTATGAATGGGACATCAAATACAGCAACAGCAAAAAGTTTAGAGTAATAATATAGTTGGACAGGTCAGGGGTCAAAGCTGTCCATTTGCTCTCTCAGAGGGGCGTGGGAGAGGCCGCTCTCCTACACTTTGAAAACACCTGACAAGGAGCGTTTAGAGGAAGATTAGAAAAACTAGAGTCAAATGAGCTGAGGGCCTCTACGAAAGTAACCTAGACGTCTTTATGTCATGCTGCATTAATCCAGTAATCCATGCAAAAGTAGCCATGACAAAGTATTGATCATAATTACAGTGCAGAGCAAGACCACTTTCCAGTAGGATTTAAAATCCTTCTTTAAGTTAAGCTTGAAAAAGCTCAGCATTGATATGTTTTAAGCTTCAATGTAAACTGTTAAACCTGTGAAGCAGAATTTCAATCCATTTGCCAAAATATGCCCAAGAGAAATATTTAGAAAATGCAGAGATTAACAATGCACGTCTTAAATTTGGTTTTTGTAATAAATGACAGAAATGTACTCTTAATGAGTCGTGCAAATAAATCAACTGATAAAAAGGAAGAGGTTATAGCAGCAAAAAACGTCTGCCATTTAAAAGTCAGTAGTGAAAGTTTATTGTAGTGAGCCTGCTCTAAAAATCATGATCATTTCTGTCTGAGTTAGCAGTTCGTACCGTCCTCACAGACGACATTTAACCCCGCTGCAGGTGTGCTGTTGATAGTTTTATCAGCTCTGGATCAGGGGAGCAGACAGGAAAATGAGCGAAGGTAAAGAGGCTGCAGCAGCAGAGAAAGGCTTTCTGTGTTATGAGATGTTTAGACGGTAGATTTACTGTAACTGGCCCAGTTTGTGCTGCCTGTCACACTGTTTAAATTCCAGAAAGTTCCCCGGCCATGAAGACGCAATTCCGGAAAAACATCAGCGCTGAGAAGAAGCATTTTTCTCCTCCTTGGAGTCAGGGATGCAGTAGTTTTCATACTGACCTGCCTTGTGGCTCGCTGGTCAGCGACTGTCCCCCTCACACCAGCCGCCGGATTTATAAAACGGTTTCAGGGGCTATAAAGTGTCCAATAAACCACTTTTACTATTAGCACAGGAAGCTGGTAGGATATAGCTGCTAACCGCTGCCGCCACCCTTCCAACACGTGCACACACACACACGCTGACAAACACATGCTTGGTGGTCAAGCAGTCAGAATCTGAGCACACAGATACATGCAGAAATACACCGAGTTTGACCATAATGATGACCACATGACCACAGTGTACTGTCAGCACACACAGAGACTCACAGCAGACTGATTCTTCTGAGTTCAGGCATTAGCTTATTTTAAATTGCAACAGAGCGCAGCAGAGATATTTTAATGATTCTAAGGAGGAGGAAAGGACAAACAATTACCATCTGCAAAACACCCAATGTTTATGGAAATGACACAGCTGTATGTTGGTGCTCCAAGTTAAATTGTAGCCAGAGTTCCTCTTCAAATGGAAAATGCTATGATACCGAAACCTCGCTATATTTTATTTATTCAGAGTTGGGTCATTTGTGGTCATACGGAGCTGCTGTTGCGGTTCAATTCTCATCTATAAGTTGGCTTTTAGAGGAAAAGCAACAAAAATGCTCTGAACAATCTGAAAGTTTTCAGTAACAAGAAGCACGAGATGTTTTATCCCGAGTTTTTAGATACTTGCATTCATTTTGCTGACTGTGTATTTCATTGTTTCAAACCTGACAAAAATATGTGAAACAAAGCAGCCAATGTTGCTAGAGTGCACTTCTTGACCAAAAACTTTAAATCTAGGTCAAGATGATCCTGTTTAATTTGGCATTCACAATTTGCTGATTTTCCCAAATATCTTTGCTTGTCCACGGAAACTACGTTAGTTTGAATTTGAACTTTGATTTAGTAGGGATGGTGCGGTCAGGATTATATGCAAGGTTGGGTTTCCTCTACATTTTAGTAAATCAGACTAGAGCATCTTCTTTCACATGTTTGCTGTGTCCTCTCAATAGCTTAAAGCAAACTGGAAACAAATCTTGTTATGGCTTTCTCCAAGCAATTACTTAATGACACTCTGCCATGAAAACTAAATATGTGGAGTGTATGACTAATATCTGTCCTTTTCACCAAATGCAGCTGCATCTCTGTAGCTCATTCAGAGTTACAATCAGCCTCCGTTTTCTCTGATTAATGACAGATTTTAAGGATATTAATAGATCATTTTGTACAGCACATTTTTTCAGCCTTATATTTTTAGTCTTTTGTGAAATCATCACAGTTCCACATAAATCATAATGTAATGTGACAAAGTATAAAATAGTTTGAATGCTTTTAACAAGGCCCCGTGTAATAAAGTAATTTTTACAACCTCAAATTTTTTTAATGAAGACTTTTTTTTTTTTCAAAAAGGAAAATGGATCAATAAATCTAAAAATCAGATACAAAATCTATTAAATCTCATAATGGGGAAAGCTCAGCTTCAAGGACAAATGAGAAGCAGAAAGACAGATGTGAAGAACAGCTGAAGATTCGGGGTCCCTGCAGGAGAAGCATGTGGGTTGGATGTTCCTGTTTTATTACGGTTTTACTAAGGATTTATGGACCATACCTGCATCCATCATTATGCTGTAGTTTGGATTATTTCTAAAGGTATTTACCTCATCTATACTGTATTTTCCACCAGTTTTCACCTTGTCATCAATACCAAGTCTGATGAATAATAAATAAATTAAAAAAGATAATAAAATTATAGAATTGCAGTCATCACAAAGTGCACAAGATTTCTTTCTCTGCCAAGTAATCATTATCCACAGTGGATAAGCACTCGCAAGCCTGCATTGGGAGCAATTTCTAGGATGCAGCCAGCCAATCAGATTAAAGAGTTTTAAATACCTGCTCTTCATCTGAAGAGACCATCCTCTTCACACAGACCACCATCTGGGAGTCCAACCTGGTCATTAGAGCTCAGAGGAGCAAACAGACACACACATGCCTGACAAAAACCCCTCAGGAAACAGGGGATGTATGTAAAAAATATAAAAATGCCAACACAAATGCGTAACCTTGAGAAAGGCCATCTTCTCAAATGTATGGACAGGAGACAAACGGACTAGCTGACATTCCTTAATTATGGCGTCCTGTGGGGACGAGACGCTCAGGTAGCTTCACTTGAGGAAAAGACGTCAAGGTTGAAAGTGGGACTGAGAGGCAGGTTTTATGGCCTCCTGCTGAACGGGCCAGGAGACCAACTCATTTATCTTGAACTATGTAAAAGAAATCCCAAACAGCATAAATAAAAATGCACCATGAAAAGAAGGGAGGAGGAGGAGCAGACGTTGGCCTGGACGTGGACTGAGGAGAGATTATCTCTCTCTAATGGCTAACTTGTTGACAGCAACACTTTTCGCCACTCCTATCTACACTCTCAGCACACAACGTTAGTGGGCCCCAGCACACAACACGCCCACAGACGTGTACAGTACTTCCTCTCCTCTTTGCAGGGTTTATCAGCCCTGTTGTCAACTGGCTCAGGGATTTATGAAGATATCAGACTCTGAAATCCTGAAATCCATGAGGCCGACCAGAGACGTCACCGCCGGAGATGACCCCGACTTCCTCTCGGGTCCTTTTGCAGCCGATGCATGCTGAAAAAAATCAAAACTAAAAAAATCGGATGCTTCGGTTTTACAAGCTTCAGGCATATGGGGGGAAAAAAAGAGTCGCTTTTTCTGCTGCATTTCGCATGAATCCGTCTCAGTGATTCACAACATATAAAACAAGATTGTTGAACGAATTCCATCCAATAAAATGTATTTGCTGCTCATCTGTATACTCACACAGAGCAATTTCACCATTCAAAATAAGCCATTTGTTGACAGAATGAGCAGAATGTTTGACAGAGAAGCTTTAATCCCTCAGACATTCGATTATCTTCTTTTACATCCGGCTTTTTATGTTTAGATGGTTCATAAAAACTTATGAGTGAGAAGGATTTGGGGAAAAACTGAGCATAAAATCCAAGAATGAAGATGACGAGTTCATGAGAATGTCAGGAGAATAGAAATAACTGAAATGCAAAATGGCAATTCATGTCCACAAATACAAAATTATTAATTTTGATTAATGTGATTAAGGCTCAACAGATCCGACGGTGACGTCTGCTTAGTTGTCCTATTTTTGGTCACTAAGATCAATTCTACATATGTAATTATGAATTTGTTAAATTCTAATTTTGTACAAGAGTTTCTTCAGTTTTCAACCTTCTGAATACATTTTTGTTCATTTTGTACTTTCATTTGATGCTTCTTGCTTTTTCGCTACATTTAGTCAAACTTTGGTCGTTTTTGTCTCAATTCATTCCACAGTTTTTGGTCTCTGTTGTAATTATTCTCAACTCGTCTCTTAACACATTTTAATAAAATGGCATAAATGGTTAAAAGCCGTTTTTTGCTATATCATGAGTCTTCATATGTGAAAATTGTGATTAAATCTTGATTATTTTTGAAGAAAAGAGAGAAAAAATAAATATATTTTTGCCATATTACCGACCTCTTGGTTTGAAAATTTAGATCAAACTTTTCATACAAAATTCTTCAGGGATTGTTTTAGTTTCAAAAAATCTTAGAAAATATTGACGCTTCATTCTAGTTCCCAGCCATGTTCAGCGTCTCTCGCTCATCTACAGCTGCAAAAGTACTATATATACTTATATATCACAAATGCATATGCGTAACAGTAAATCAATGCGTTATATCATTTGTTATATGAAAGCTTTTCACACAAAGTGAGTCACTGCAGACACTTGTGTGTTTTATGATAGCTGTCAGAATGGTGAACTTGGTCCAGAGTTCCCTCAGAGCTGCAGTTAGTCAGACTTGGATTTCAAACAAGTCCGTGCACGGCCCAGATGAAGGCAGAGCAATTTCTCTATACTGAGAGAAACATTTGTGCAAAGATTTCGACCAAAATAGTCCTGGTCTGCACCGCAGAGCGGGAGAGCTGCCTCCATTTAGGTCGATGGGGTTGGCAGACACACACACACACACACACGCAGATAGGCTGCTTTTCACCACTGTCAAGGGTAGCCAAAGTCATATGGAATGAGACCGTGACAATGAAAACATTAGGGTTGGACATAAATTTCTATAAATTCAGATAAAATAAAGTCAGAACCCTTTTTCACCTTGACTGCATGTTGAATAACTCATGCAGTCGGTGCTCAAGTTCAAACCCATCATTTACATTGAAAAACTCCTACAGAGTTTAACTTGTTGAACTCTGAGCCGGTGGTGCCACCAACCGGGCCCCCAGTGGGGCGGCAGGGATTCTTACGTACGTTTGTGGATTTAAGAAAAGGAAGACAACTTTGACCATTAATTATTTCACGTGCTTAATGAGCTCTAGAAAGATTTTGTTTCTAAGTGCCGTCATCTTAAGCCACTAACTTTTCTTTTTTCAAAAGGTCTCGTTGACAAGTCCACTAATTAATAATGCTGTAAAACAAAATAAAATCTCAAAACTTGTGCAACTTTTGCAATAGACTCATTTTTTCTCCTTTGTTTTAAAAAAAAAAACAATCACAAGCATCCTCCGTCATTTGACTTGAATCATAGCACCACTGCCTCATAAACAGCTCCTAATTTGACAAACAATTAGAACCAAAACTTCAACCTAATAGAATCAAGGCACCAACCACTACAATCTACAAAAAAACATATTTCTTGGGTTATTGTGAGCTACATTTCAATAAAAATACATTTGCAACTACAGAGTGTCCACAACAGTACAAATCTAGTACAGAAAGGACAAAAGAAACTAAACTATTTGAAGGGCCATGCTCTAAACAAAAGTAGAAGATTAAACAGAGTTCAGCTTCAGCAGAGGGAAGATGAGGAAACTGAAGGGTGATTTTTATTCTGAATTTCAGATAAATTCTGCTGGTATGTTGCTGTCGATACATGAGATTATTTTGTCAGCTCAAACCACAAAAAAATAAAAAACATTGAAGACAAGCAACAAGTGGCCACCTAGTGTCAGCAATTACTAGTCAAAATTTTAGACTTTGTTTTCTGGCAAACGACATCAGTTTTAGAAATTCACATCTGGAAAGAACAGAGGATAACTGAACAGATGTAAATAAGCTGGCAGGTTGCAAACACTGCATCCCAACATAGTTCATAGCTAATTGGTGAATGACATCATGACCTACATTTATGCTTTTAAACTTTATTTCAGGCAAAATGTAATAAACTGAAGAAAAGCGGTTCCAATTGGAGGCGAGAGCTTATTTCAGAACGTCAGTGTGGTGAACCCAGTGCTTGTACTGCCCCCTAAAACGATAACGCCCTGGGTGGTGAGCAACTTTAAAAAGCACCAACTGACTGTTGGAATCCCTGAAACAAAAGGTTTTTTTTGTTGTTTTTTTTTTGTCATTCAGAATCAGCGCCCACCCGGCCCCCCCAACACCAACTCTTGGCCACCCGTTTGAAAGTTTTCTAGATTCGCCCCTGGTCTCAGGACAATCAACCTCAGAACAAACATCAGGAGAAGTTGGGAAAGTGTGAAGGAAAAAAAGAAATGAGCCAAAGTTCTAAACGAGTTTCCTCAAACATTATTAATAAAATAAGACCAAAAGACAGTTCCTACCTTCTCTTCTTCTTCTTCTTCTTCTCTGGAGTAGAATTGCTGCTCAACTCTGCTGGGGGGAAAAAAAAGAAAAAAAAAGAAATCTTCCACCATCCGAGGTGTTGAAGTTTGTCTGTCCGGTTGGAAACTTCAACGCGCACAGATTCCTTCAAGTGTCACTTTCTGGACTCCTTCCTTCCTTTCCTTTCACTCCTCGATGTCTAAAGTCCTCTTGGTCACAAAAGCGGCCGTTTTCATGAGGCGGCGCAGGGAGGCGGTGGGGCGTCCAGGCGGCTGCTGCTGCTGGAGGAGCGTGAACGGTGGACCCTGGTCCGGGTCAGTCCCCAACCTAAGAGTCCCGTTCTCTGCTCCGTCCGCTTCAGCAACAGGTGGGAGAAGTAAAGAGAGATTTCTCCCCCAAGTTTTCAAAGCACTTCCCAGAGAATTACGCACGGGAGGGAAAAGGAGGAGACCGCGGCTCGACCAAAAGTTTTGACGCGCACGAAAACGGAGCGAGAAGTTCTGGGAGCTGCAGACTCAGAAGAGGGAGTGGAGAGGGAACAGCGGAGCTCCAGCGTGGGCTTTCCTCCACAGCTGTCCTCTGCTCTCAGTCTGTCCACCACGACAGAGACACGAGGGGAAAGCGGTAAATAAGGATGCAGAGGAGGAGGAGACCAGAACTTTTTTTTTTTTTTTTTTTTAAGTTATCAAATTTCTCCTAATAAAGAAACGACCCGCCAAGAAAATCTCCTCCTGTTAGCTGCTGGCGGGCCGCTTAATGAGACTCACCTGTGAGATGCTGCGCAGCTGCAGCAGGGTTACAGTTAATCAAGTCTTACTGTACAGACCGGAAGTATCAGCATTTTTCGTTGCTCCCCCTCTAAAATTTAATATATATATATATATTTTTACCAGGCTTACACCGTCCATCATTACTTGATATTTTTGTTGCAGGTGATGTGGCTCTCCACCCAGGGTGGCAGTGGTCCAAGGGGCGCCTGAAAGAACAGGAGAAACGTGGCAAATAGGTTTTTACTACTATGTTCATTTTAGCTCTGGGTGTATTTGAACACTTTTTCCTCTTTAATGTGCCGGAGTCCTTGGAATAAAAATTGTGAATCAGCAGATCAGACCTCAAAGAAAATAAATAACTTTATCGGCCATAGAAAGCTTAATCAGCGCATCTCTTCATTTTGGTATTTAGTGTTTGTATTGCATAATAATTTATTATTTGTCTCAGAAGGACGTCGTCTGCCCGACTGGTTAACTTTAGCTTTAAATTTTGTTGAAATACAAGCATCTGAAATCAGAATAAGTGAAAATCTGAACTATTAGGTCAAACCATGAATAAAAAAAAAAAAAAAGATCTGTGCATCTGTAGTTACTTCTGAATCTAAACTCAGTCCAGCTGTTTCTCCCCATCCACATCATTTTTCCAAAACAAATCTCTAACGGTTCTCCAGAACTGACCAGAACTTGGTATTCATTAAGATGATACGTTTTCTGTAACTCCCATCTCGCTGACAGAAGAAATGGCAGCATTTCTTCTTTATTTGACACATACTGTTGTTATATTGTCACAATGTTTTATCTCTACAATATGTGGCTCACATATTTTACAGGTAAGTCCATTTTCTTGTCAGCGTTTATGGACACCACACAAGCGAGCTGCAAGGAAAGAGTGAAGAGGTCAAAGGGCCTGGCAGCCAAGAAATATCACTTATATCCCAGAAAGAGACAAAATGTACAGGAGTAACAGTGAGACATGTTCAAATAGACCATTTATAGCAAAATTAAAGACACTAAAAACAAAAATACACACAAAAAATCTTTAAATCAATACATAACACATGTGCAAAGACCAAAAACAAGACCTAAAGTGCCAACTAAGGAAAATGCTTCTGTTCACATTTGTAAAAATCTGTAAAAACCCTTAAAACATGGACTTTTATTGTGGTAAACTAATCTCAAGCTGGAAGCTTTAGATAAATCTGACTGTGAAGGAAAAAAGTCTAACTGCAGTACTTTTCTTTTTACCTCAACATAGTCAGTTTCTAAGAACTAATTAGTAATCTGTGACTTTTTATTTCTCAGGGAATAAAAACTATAATAAGGTTTCCCTTACCATAAAAGGTGTAAACCTGAGGCTAAGATTGAGCTAGCAGCTAACAGACGTGATATGTGGAAGCCCTGTTAAGCATGGTGGATGACCTGTGATGCTGTGGGCCTGTTTCCCCTCCAAAGAGCCCTGGGAACCTCTAGAAATACCACCAGCTCTGAGATCTGAATCTGTTCTGCCTCTAAGATGAAAATGAGCCACGTTATTCGGCCCTTGAGCCAGAAACTTTCTTCCACGGTCGTCTCAGTCCTGAGTGAAAAACACAAGACTCCGAAGGATTTAGAGAAACGCTGTAATGACCTCACTTTCTGTTTGCACCGAACTCCTGAAATGTTAAGGAAGATTAAGTGCTGCACTCTAATTACACACAGTGGATTATTCTAAATTTCTCAGTTGGAAGTTATTCTACTGCAGTAAAATATGAATTTATTTTAAAGCTTTTTAACTCATCTTTTCCAGGGACACCGAAAAAATAAAATAAAATAAAAAAGGTCTGGCACTCTAGATGCAAAATGACTTGTACGCAAAGTTCCTTGGTGAAACATAATGTAAGAAAAAGACACAAAGTAACAAATAAAATTCAGATCACATTCAAAGGAAACTATTTTTCTTCTCAAAATGCTACATAAATTTGATTCAAATGAGCAGAAATATATCAATTCAAAGCAAATGAAAAAAAAAGTCACATTAAGGGCATCTGACAACTTGGAACCTTTCAGTGAAAAAATACAAATTATTCCTGGTGTGGTTTTACGGTTGTTGTGTTTCTGCTGGACTTCCACAAAGCCGGTTGCTTCCTAATCCATCTCTGTCTGCAGAAGGTGAAAACTGGCCAGATGAGCCGGATTTGAAGTCAATCTAAATTTCCGACAGCTTGAACTGAAAACCTGCCAGCAGAAGGTTTAAAGGTGAGTTTCTCTGCCCACATCAGTGAGCCTGAATCCGTCTGGCCTCCGTCGCTTTGTGGTACAAAAACAGAAAAGTGACAGAACTGGAACGACAGAAAGGGAAAATGTCATCAGCGTCGGAGGATGTTTGGTCTGTCGGCGGCTAACAGCTTATTTTAGCAGTCTGACTCCGTTGATGTTGTTTTTATTTCCCCTTAAAGAGCTTCCTCCTTCCTGTTCTCTTTGGTTCACTCACCCTCGACTGCAGCAATTGATTTACTTTAGAAAACGTTGATTAGCAAACCAAACCACGGCCGTAACAATCAATCATCATTTTAAATCATTGTGCTGCGAGTCCATCACCTTCTTCCTCTTTTTCCTTTCCAGTCCATGTTTGATGTGATGATTGAAACCACCTCAAAACGACGACACGCCTCTGTAACGTGGAGAACAAATATCTGTTGTAATCTTGATTCTGTAAAGAAAGGCATGAGTTTTTGTGTGTCTAAATAGAAAAAAAACAGGATTGTTACAGTTCTTTTTCTCTTTTTTTTTAAAAACTGGATCTGGATAATTAAATGCCAAGTTTCAGCTACTGCAAAGTTTCCAATGTGCAATAACTCAGAGCAGCAGGAAGCTCCTCCCATATGGTGCTCCCAGCAGGATTAAACAAACACAACTTCTGTTTGGCAGTAATTCTGTGCATCACATCCCACACGCTGTACAGCAGTTTCATCTGAGTTCAATGTAAAATACAGCAGCAGGCAAAATCGCCCCTCTAAAGACATGGATTTTCACTGGGTTAGTCCTGTGGAGCATCGGCAAAAAACATCCTTCTCAGCAGCAACGTTGAAAGACACCTTAAGGCGTTCTCCTTACTTTTCACACAATGAATAGTCTAGAATAATTTTAATGCTAGGGCAGAAAAAAGAAAAAGTCTCTTTGGGTGGAGAAATAATTCTCTTGCACGTCAGACGTTCTGTCTTAAAAATGATCTGTTTCAGTCCAGACTCTTCTGATTCTCATTTTCTTATTTGCATTTGCTTTAAACCAGAGATGATGTCATTCATCGATGCATTTAAGGTGTTGCATTTGATAAAATTCATAGTCTGATTAAAGCGACACGTATAGAAAGGCTTAAAAAAGTTAGTTTTAAAGTCTCTTAAATCTGAATCATAAGCAGATTTTTTTTCACTGCAGGGCAAAAATCAAGTAAACATTTGTTATAAAAGCTTAACATAAACTTTTATCACTGCCATCAAGAACAAATGGCATTTAACTAGTTTTCCCCCTGATCCTCTCTGACTGATAATCATTTTATCAAACACTGAAAAGTCGGATTATTTTCTTATTTGTCTGTTTGCTAAAGGCATTTAAGTGGAAAAGTGTAATTTTGTTTGGAGTATAAAGTTATGCTCCATGTTTGTTACAATGTAATTGTTAAATAAACACATATTTTTCATAATTCCTAGAAAGCAAATCTAAATCAGCAAGACATGTAAATTAACCTATAAATTGGTATCAATTGGTATGAGAGGATGAAGGCTAAATATTTGACTTGGTGAAGTGTGCATCTTAATAGAGAACATATTAATAAAGTCTCATCCATTTTATTACTAAAATAAACTAGGTTAAACTCATGAATCTGTTGGAAATCTTTTCGTTCTAACATTTTTTTTTTTTAATCAGTCGTCTGCATCGGGTGGTTAAAATGAGTTCAATAAACCTGATCATTTCCTCTCGACTCTCAAATTCTTGTTTTAACATGAAAAGATTCACATTTCACAATAAAAAAACCAGTCGTTTGGTTAAAAATGAATGCAGACACGCTTTAAAACGTGCCACCAAATGACAAAGAAAAGTCATTTTCAAAAGCTTCAGGGATGAAAGTCAGAACATTTTTCATGTAGGTAAATATTTATCTTCAGATGTTTTTTTTTTGCAGACCAAGACAAAGTTAAATTCAGCGGGATGTGAGTTTCAGCAGCGATGATAAAATGATGTGTGCTGCTCAGTGTGGTGTGTCTCCACTTTTCTACCTATCTCTCTCCATCACATAAATCAGCGACTCATGCAGCCGTATCTCTTCCTCCTCCTCCTCCAGGTCGCTCTGTTCATCCCCTCTGCTTCACTCCGCTGGCTTTTATTAGGACTGTAGATGGAGAAAGCAGAAGTCTCTGCAGAAAGCATGCACACAGACTGGGTGGGGGGAGCGTTGCCATATGTGAGGGCAAAACGCGTGTTGCGTTTACAGACAGTCGGGAAGTCGCACTCAGAGAGGTGCGAGAAAACAGAAAGAAACACATTCACCTGAAACTCAGAGCCGGGAGGTCGAGCGCCAGGTGAGGGTCAAAGTCAGGTCTGTTGCACCACATTTTCTGGTTCGGTGAGCGTCTACCAAACATCCATTACGAATGTGTGTGTTTGCGGAGGCCGTCTCTGTGTCATTAATCTGTTTGCGCACCTAGAAACCAGGACAGCAGCGCGGTTAAAACCCAAACAGTCAGACGGCTCCCTGGCGGACGGCGCAGCAGGAGTCGGTGAAGAGCTGGTGTGAGGCGAAGCCTTTCTGAAGGACACAGGTTCAGAAAAAAAAAAAAGAGGCCTCCGGTATGCAATCGTGTCCCTGAAGTAGGCGGAGAGGAAAATAAACCACTTGCACAAGATAACAGGCACCGTTTAGTCTGCATGTGGAAGAAGATAGAGAGCGAATGGAGGAGGCGAGTGGAAACCAGAGGAGAGGATACAATATTATGCTTAGGTACATACGGCGCTGGTGTTCATAAAAGTTTTAATGGACCTGAGGTTGCGGTCCTTCCAGAAGCTTGATGTTTTATCCATACCAAAACCAGTTCTGATGTGTGTTTTGGATGAGTTTTCTGTTAAAAAAACAAAAACAAAACACAAACTGAGTTCAGGTTTGGAAAATCTAGCTGTTGATTTGATGTGAAATAAAAAGGAATTGGGAGATTAATCCTTTTTTATTATTCCATCTTCATTTACAGCCACCGCCATTTATACTTATTAAGAACTAGACAAGCTGGACTTCCAAATGGGAAAGCTGGATATGTCTGACCAACTCAGAGCTCAAAATCCAATATGGCTGCCTTACAAAAAACAAAACAAAAAAAAGCTTAGTGATTGCTAATATATATAAAAAAAACAATGATTATTTCCACTTTGGTGATCTGTAAATTAAACATTTCATTCATTTTCCTTGGCTTTACCCCTAATAGTGGAAGTAAGAAAGACTGTATTAATGCACATAAAGGTATATTTGGTCTTTGGACAGATATGAGGATCTTTTTTAAGTATTCCTGGGTGGCTTTGGATCGTAACCCTCCCTAATACCAAGGGTCCACTGTAATCTCATTTAGTGAACATAATGTTACAGTGTTTGACAGTCCCAGAAAGAAAGAAATATATTATTAGGTTGTAGTAATAATGAAAGATGGCCTCGCCACCGGGAACATCAGTTAGAAAATCCCACCGGTTTTCAAATATACAACTGAACAGCTACAGTAGTTTGCAGCAAACTCCTGGTCAGGAATCATCTGGAACAGCTTGTATTACACACTTCTATTTTCATTGGACTTTGACATTCAGTGGGCTTGAATTACCCACATGTTCAGCTGTTGGAGCTCATTAGCTCTACATCACAATTAATTTGACCCTTTTTTTTTTCTTTTCTCCATTTTCAGTACTGATGTTCTGCCAGTCATACCTGCAGTTTGAGAATCCTGGGTTTAACCAATTTATTGTCCTCTGAAGGCAACGGTTTAGGTCAAATGACTGAAATTAGCTCCAAACTGGTTCTTCCAACAGGACAGTGACCACACACACACACACACACACACACACACACACACACACACACACACACACACACACACACACACACACACACACACATATTAAAACTGCTGACATTCAGCTTCAATAATTAGAGACAATTTGTGTCCTTTGTTCTTACAAGTTGGAAATGAATCAATTTCAATGATCTGCGGTCAAATATTTACTTAGATTAATGAAAGAGGAGAAAGATGTCAACAAAAAAAAATACCAGTTACAGACTTATGTAAATGTCAGGATGTAAAAAAAAAAAATAATTTTGTAGTTGTGCCTTAAATTCTACTTTTCAAAAATTGCTGAATTAGTTTCTTGATCTATCAGTTCGCCCTACAAAGGGAAAGCCTCAAATAAATCTTTAAAATTCCCAGAGAGATTATCCACAGATGCCTAACGCCACTTACCTTTTCTTGCAGACTTTAGCCTCTTGTTTCCTTTTGCCTCCTCCATCTTCTACCACATGCAGACTAAACGGAGCCTGTTATCATTTTATGTTGAAACAAACTGTAAAGGAAGAGTCGAAACTACAGAAACGGACAGAGCACAAAGCAAAAGTGAAGATAAAGCATTAATTTATTTCATTCTCTCACATTCAGATTTTTCGATCCACAACAAGTTCGAAGTGAGTTGCAGTCAGAATCCTTCCCAGTAATGGACAGAATCGGTAAAAAAAAAAAAAAAAGAAGAGTAAAACAGAAAACAGAAGAAGGAATTTACACACATGGGTTTTTAAACCATCCATAAAATCAGTGGGCTCAATAAATGTTTCATTTAAGAAGCCAAGGGCTGACTGTCGTGCATATAAATCAGCTCAGAGTCCAAAATGCATAACCTTCAAAATCAGTTAGATTTGAGGACGCATCATAAATCCAAGTCTTGTGTCCAACCAGGTGACATTTTAAAAGAAAACCTCAAGACAGGTAAGATACAGCCTCGAAACTCACACAGCTGATTCAAAAGAAGGAAAATAATGTTTACCATGCTAATACCGTCAGTGTTGAACTCAACAAGAACTTTGAAAAGTCTTCCCGGTGGAAACAAAGTCTAACAAACATCCAGTTATTCACAAAATGACAAAAGAAACAGAGTTTGACACCATATGAAGCAGACCAACCAAGATATAATACTTTTATGCATACTTTTAAAAGAAACAAGAAAAAATATATCTATTTATACATAACACTTACTTCTCAGAAAGAAACAATGACGTTTCAGAAACGATTTGACCTCTTATGAACTCTAAAGGGAGGGAGATATGCTGAGGAATTATTTGAAGTCAACCTGATTTCAGTCTGGATGACATAACTAAACCAAAGATGTTGTTTTCACAGAAGCGATCCACGTTTACAGTACGTCTGAGTGTTTGAGTAAAGGTTCTGTTGCGAGATTCATTGTTGTTTTGGGTTTTTCATTACGATAAATGGCAAACTAAAACGTCGTGATGCTAATTAAACGTACTCCTTGACAATTTACACAACAATTTACAAGAAACTAGAGGACCTTCCACATTTAATTGAACCCCTGGTAGAGAAGGATAAAAACGGCTTTGAACAAAATCTAATTTTTACGCAGAGGAAAACAAAAAAAATATATATATATATTAACATTACTTAGAAAATAAATCTAAGTAAACTTTTTTTCACGGTCATTTTTTTAAGACACAGAAGCTCGCCTTTCTTATTTACTGTTAAAAAAAAAAAGCACAAAATTTTATTAAGGCATACGCATTTTGGTCTTCTAAAGTCACATATAAAGAATAACAGAAATAGCTACATGATAAACTTACCAATATTTGAGGTGGCTGAGATTTTTTAAATAACTATAACTTGGACACAATATTAATCCAGGTTTAATCTGGTGGTGTGATTGAGCTCCACATCAGAGTTTGGTTATTAGATTTGCCACAAAACAATTAAATACATGAAGGACCAATGATGCTGTTTTCTCCTCCAAAGGCCCTGGAAACTTCGTTAAGGCTGCATGGCATCATGAACGCTTGGAATCACAAAACCATAACTAAAATCTGACCGTCTCTCTGCTAGAAAAAGTTGCCTTTATAACATTTTAACACTATGAAGAGCCAAAACGTTTGACAAAGTCAACTTTCTCCCATAACAATCTCTGTCTCCAGATGCTTCTACCTTGTGGCTTTGTATTAGAGGACAACGTTTTGTCAAATAAGCAGAAGAGGGGTGTACAAAGTACAAAAGGCAGAACAGAAAAAAAATATTACTGCAAGAAAACAAACAACAAAAAAAACTCATTTGTTTTGAGGCGTTTTACCAATCCTTACCAGGGGTGCCTATAGGTGTAGAAGGTACTGACGACATTTTGACATTTTTTTTTAATCAAACACCTGCAGAGAACGGAACAAAAACTGACTAAAAGTTAAAAAAAGATAGCAGCAAATGATGCAAATAGCGAAAGGCAGCTGAAATAAACACACTCAAACTGATCACAAACATTGTGGCAACAACGTTGCAAGTCTAGCATCAGAAGCAGCCTGGCAAGCCCAAATAACTTTCTCTTTTTCTTTTTTACGCCTCTTTCTCGGGTTGAAAACATTTCCCAGAGTGGAACCGCAGCCAGGACTTACAAGATGGTTAGTGTAACAGATGGTCAGTGCAGCAGAAGTGCTTTCTTTCTAAGAAGAGTTAGAAAAATATATCTATTCTGATTTAATCTGCCAATAAAGCACAGTAAACTGACCAAGGGACATCATTTCCTTCAGCTGGCACAGTTTGTTGATATTGGAAATGTATTTTTCCTATAGCGATGTAACACCAACATTCCTCTTTAATTAGAACAACTAAAGCACAGTTGAACTTCTTCAACATTGATTTTCTTTCTGTTTCAGGAGGATTGTGGCGGCTTGCAGGAGATGTGATTTTGTATTTTATTTTATTTTTTTCCCGTGTGTTTGCGCTCAATGTTTGACTTTTGCATGCAAACGAGTGCGATTATTTTTTTTTCAGTCAGTCTGTGAGCGTGTGTGTGCAAAGGTCAGTCAGCAGCTGTCCTCCAAGGCATTGACGACTTGTTCCAAAATGTCCGGGCACCGGTCGGCGATCTGCTGCAGGACCTGATTGGCGTACTCCTGGAGCTCCGCCTCCTCCTTCTCACACAACGCTAACTCCGCCTCCAACTGAAAGAAACACAAAAAGGGGAGGAGAAAATAGTAAAAATTTTGTGACCACGATAAAAGACTTTCCCTTTCTGAAACCTTTTGAATGTTGGATTACAAAATATTAAGCTTTAGGTAATTAAACGATACTCCAATCTTATCTGTAGGTTCCACAAATTATAAAACCAGTTATTGGTGTAACATTTTCCAATTATGGGAGTGTTGAAGGCCAAATTCTTCCACTTCACAATCTGTAACTCTTGGATTTTCAAGGACAAATTACTAGATTCAGAGTCAGCACAGCACATTTTGTGAATATTACTTCCCTGTAGAGATTTATGGCAATGTTTCAAAACTCAACAGCATCATACCATTCCTAAAAAGCAGATAACTAAGAAATGCCAGTAAAAGTGTGTCAAGACCAGTTCCTCTGAGACCAAGACCAAGTTTGAAAGTTCGACAAATATTTCAGGCAAAAAATGGCATTTTTGCAATTCGAAAAATAAGCATTTTTGCAATTTTGCATTTTCAAAAATGCAAAATATTTCATTTTTGCATAAAAAGAAGAAATGAATGGAAAAACAGATCAATTAACCAAAACTTTAAACTACTGGTGATCATGAACTAATGACATTAGTTTATTATAAATGCAGCCACATATTGAGTCACATTGTCGAAACTGAATCAGTTCATATTGCACAATAGTTGTAAAAATAGAGAGATTAGGCTAATGAAGATTTGTCATATTTAAAAAAAAATTAATACAATCCTCTGAATAAAAACAAACGTCTCAGACGTTTAAAAAAAACGTACTGTTCTGGACATATCAATAAATTATTAGGCATTTTAATATTATCAATAGTTCATGCAGAAACACAAATCGCCTCATGGGGAATTCTCAAATTCATCAGAGACAACAGAATCCGTCGGATTTACAAAAATCACATGGCCAACAGGGACAACAGATTACAGGAGCCAAGTGAAAATATTTTCTCTAACATGGATTATGACCACAGAACATCGAAGGTTTGACTGAATTTATTGGCTTGGTGAAAAGAGGCTCATTTTTCCCCTCTTCGTCGGCTGCTGGTTCAGTGAGTTTTAAACGCAGAGCGGCGATGCTGACGCACCGTTGGAAAGTTCAGAAGTTAAGGTGCAAACTCTTAGCCATCGCTAAAGCACTGTTGCTGCTTTTTGCATATTATTATTTAGCTGCTTAGTGTTTCCATTTCCTTACTTAAACCGAAAGAGGTCTGGAAAATCAAACATTTTCCATATGCAATGAAAATATTTTTAAATTCTTCTAAAGACCTGGCCAATTATTTCAGAAAACCTAAACTTTTCCACACTTTTCAAGACTACTCAAAATTTTTTATTGTCATTCAGACTGATATGATTTAGAAAAAAGTACATCTCAAGATGGTTACACACCCCAAAACCCACCGACCCCAACACCTCCAGTCCAGAGCAGGTGGAGTGGGGCATTACCATAAGAGAGCCGCGCCCGTCCCCCCATGGTGATTGTTTTAATGCTGCTATGAATGTAAATATGTATCCATAAAGTGAACTAGATTGGGTTTGTGGGTGGGGTGTGGAAGACCCAACTACAGAGTCTACCCCACCCCAATCCCAATGCCCTAAGCACTAAAATTGAGATGCAGGACGGGGCTCAAGAAGGCGGGGGCCTACATAGAGCTCCACCCGATGCCTCCCCCCAAATCCCTGCTCCAGTCCAATGTGGCGCAGAGCACCATGGAGAGATGTTTGCAATTTGACACTTCTAAGCGTGTTTGAAGTCAAACACCTACAAAACAACTCCTCAGATTATAATATATGTGAGACGGTAATCTGAAAAGACCAGAGTGTAGCTCGTTCTCTTCAAACGGACGGGAACATTTCATCTGCAAAGCAATGCTGCTATTTTCTTTGGCTGCGGCAGAGCTGAGACGTCAAATCTAACCGGCTTAATGACCAATACATCTGTATCAATAAGAGTGCCGCTTAGACATTCGTGTAACACAAGCCTACATTTATGAGTGTGTGTGTGTGTGTGTGTGAGGCCTGGGTCAGATATTGGCAAATATCCCCTCGTTATAGCCGAACCTCTTCATTCTCCTCTCATCTCATAGCCAGAAAAACCTCAGTGGTATTTTATATTACAGTGGCGTTATTCATGTGTAAAACTGCTCCAAGCAATAACATTAATGATTAATGAAACTCTGCCTATAAAGCACATGCATGTATTGCTAATTATCCATATATTGGGTCATTTTTATTATTGGAGAAACTGAAATTGTTGATTTTTTTTTTGATTTTTTTCCCCCAATTTAATTGCAGGGTGTGTTTGAAACTTGGCCCACACCAGGGACTAAAAGTCAGGACATCTAAAACCAGTTTTAAACATTTCTATTAAATTCTGGCTCTTCTCAGTGCTTCACTTTGTGCTGCACGATTTCAAACAGTTCAGCTCAATTTACTCATGACCAAATAAAAACATGCAAAATAAAACTTGTATTCATTAGACTACTTATAGGAAATAAAAACAGCGTACATTTCCCCCCCCCCATGCATAATTAATCACCATCTTAGATTTAAATCTGCAGTCTATTAACTCCATAAAAGATTTGCTGCCACTGTAAGTCAGTTCTGGAGAAATAGCTTCATAGAAAATAATTAGCGAGCTAACGTTTAGTTTGGGCATTGAGAGAATCTGAAGATTACTTGCAAGTTGAGAACACAACTCGCCAACAAACCGCTTGTTACCCCGTGAACTTTTCATGCAACCTCAAACCTCAACGGATTTTTGTGGAGATTTTCTGTGACAAATGAACACAATGTGGTGCGTGATTATGAAGTGGATGGGAAAATGAAGAAAAATGGAAAAAATGACCCAGGGGGCTGAACTCAAGTGAATGCCACATTTTTCAGATTTTTATTTAATCTCAATAAACTACATTAGGTTCACGGTTGTAATGTTAAGAAGTTGAAAAGCTTGCAAAAAAATTTAAGAAGGGCAACACAAGGTCCTGAACTAAGCAATGCGACTTGTAGAGAGTACAGATGGTGTGCAGTTTGGGGGGTTTTAATGACTTTATGATCCTGTGGAAGAAGCTGCTTATTGTCCTCTCAGTCATGACTGTGAAAGAGCCAAGTTGCCTTAGGGAAAGCAGTCACTCAAGTAATTTGTGATGGGGTGGTAAATGTCTAAAACACGGCAGTTTATCCATGGTGGAGACGCTGCAGCGGCGGCGTCACCTACATCTCCATTTGTAAAACGTTGCGATAACAAATGAGGGCTTTAATGTATGTAGATGAAGGGAAAACAACACAGTAGAAAAAAGGATTCAGAGGAAACATGCAGGACAGTTAATGCCATGTTAAAAGAGAAAACGCTTGGCCTGCTTCGGAGACTACCCCCACTGCACAGATCTAAACTTACACTCTGACTCATTCACTCTTTCCAGGTGATGGATATAGGAAACATATGCTTTGAAAATTTGCAGCGCACCATCCAAAAGGCTTTTGTGGATCACATGAAGGATTGATTTTTAAATTTTGAGGGAGAAAATCGAAGCGCATTATCAAATCTTTGAGGAATCGCCGCCACATGACGGACAGAAAAAAAAATTTCAAAAAAATCAAGATTTGAAGAAAAATGGGGAGTTTTGAGCACATAGTCCAACTCTTATCGCTGTTATCTGCTAGGTAACAGTTATCACCTTGATATTTAAAAAAATGTTCATCCTTTTATCAGCTCTGCTAGCCCTATCAGGCCACACAGACCTTTAAGAGTGTTGGATTGAGCGAGCGAAGGATTTAGAGGGCTCTGTTTTACAGCGAAGAACAGTGACATCGACAGCATCAATCTGAGCGTGTTTTATAGGTAATTCAACTTAATGGCTTTGCATTTTAAGCTGCAATCTCCCAGAACAACACGGCAGTAAAGATAAGGTTAGAGGGTGATTGAGAGGAGATAATCGGTTTAGTGCAGCTTTTCTTAAGCGACCTTGACCCACGCTTGACAAAATCGGTCGAAAACGATAAAAAACGTCAAATTGGGTAAAAAAAAAACCATACACACACACACAAAAACTTGCAGATTAAATAAAACCACATAAACTATATGTAAACCATGCAGGTTTTATGTTGAAGAAGAACCACAGCATATCTGCTTCACAGCCAAAAGTCTCAGGTGAATCTATAAAGCATAGTGAACTTCAGTAAACAGACTAAATAAACATGGGAAAAGAAATTTACCAAACAATACGACTTGGTTTCCTTTATACAACATTCAGTAAAGACACAAATTTCACGTTTTTTTAACCCACAATTAAACAAAAATGTAATTAATGCAATTTCTTGTTGTAACATTTTGTTCCATTACAAACTTCCTGTTGTGTTACAAGGGACTATCAAATCCACTCAAGCTAGAAGTAATTTAGGTGAACTTGAAGTCTAAATACGAGGTCAAATTTTGTTCTTTCCTAAGATAAAAGTATGGAGGTAAGTAGAAACATAAGACATTGCAGTCACAGTGATTTGGTTGGTCTTTCAATCAATAAAACTCTTCCAACAAACTGTTTCTATAAAAGCAGATCATTATTCTGGGTCGGTTCTTTCTAGAGCAATGCCGGGTTGCATTGTTGTAAACTAAGAGCAGGAAAGAGGCTACAGTTTGTACAAACTCAATAAAATATAACAATAACAGATGAAATGCAATATCTAATATTGTTTTCAGCTGCAACTTTCAAATGATGGGTTCAGAATTGAGTAAACAGCATGAGACAATGGAACGGATCCGTCCTTCTGTATAACAGCCGTCTAGGTTGTGGTGGTAAACCAGCACGGCTCTTTCTTAAAGCATTTTCCGGACTATAGAGTCCACCATACTATAAATCGCACCAACAATTTAAAAAAAAAAAAAAAAATGTAAATGTAAATATATAAGCCGCTGGTATCTCCGTCGCTCTTGGTTTTCCATAAGGACCCAGCAGAGGGCAGCGTCCTCATAAATCTGCTATTAAGGATCTATTTCCCTCCTGTACTACCAGATCGATAGCCCTCAACTTAAAAGCTGCATCATATCAGTTTGAAAACATTTCTCCGTCGTGCCGGCTGCTAGCATGTGGTTGTTCTAAATGAAAATTTGCACTTTCTTCTTTGATTTCCAATGATTCATTTCCTGCTAAAGAGCCCCCTGGTGCTTGAAGAAAAATCCACAGAATAGCCGCAAAACGTAAGAAAAAAGTAGCGGCTTATAATCTGAAAAATACGGTACTCTGAAGGCATCAATAGATCACAATATAAATATCTTTTAATTATTATGTCTTATTTAATTCTCAACACGACTAAAATACTTTATGAGCGATAGTCCGCACAAACCAGACTGGATTTGCATCATGTGACTGGCAGTGGGCTGGTCATAGACATTTATTGAGCTTTTTCTTGAGATACTGAACAATTGATAAGAACATCTGTTGCCTTTCAGAGCCAGGTGTTTAAATAACTTTATTATTATTGTTATTTAGCTGCAAAGCATAATTTCCTTGCTTCATCCTAGCCTAATGTATCTTCTTTTAAACCAAAAACTTAAAATTAAGGTGCATCAAATTTGAGGGATGAACAGAAAGAAAACTGTGAATCCAGACCATAAATGCCCACAAAGCAGCGATAATCAGTCCTGATAGCTGCTGAGGCTGTTTATCTTATGTATAGTTCTTTGGTTTTATTAGCTTGTTAGGAAAGATTATATGGGGAATATGAGTCTCTACTGCTGTTTTCATGGCTCGGGGTAAGGAAAACCTGATGATTACACATTACACATTCAATAAATTTCTCCACCTACAAGTTAACGTCTTACTGGATTGTCTATTTTAAGCTTTATTTTTGTTTATTAAAGATATGAAGGTATTACATTTTTACAATGAAGTATACTTACCTCTTCTGTGAGTTAAATGTGATGAATAAAATTGAATAATTCCACAATAAACAATTTTATTCCATATTATTATTATGATGTATTTGGTGATTTAAAGAAATTATGCAAAAATGAGTCTGTTTAAACTGATTCAAACTTGTGAAAAACAGAGATTATAATCTTCCAATAGGTGTTATAAATCAAAACATTTTGTTAAGTGGTTTCATAATTTTATATTCCAAAGAGAAAGTCCCAACAATAAATGTCTCGTCTTCATCTAAATCAAGAGTTTTACGGCTCAATCCGTTTCAGATTCTGCATTATGAATTTGAATGCTGTATTTTAAATCTGCTGCTGATCATGTTTCATGAAATCTCAGTGTGTGGTACAAAAAAACAAAATAAAGACATGTAGAAGATTGATATAAATGGAGAGCATAAAAGAACCAGAATTGTGCTTCCTGCCAGAATATATGACACAGTAGTTCAGTTTTTACGGTGACAGGTGAGGGAGCGCACAACATGAGGTTAAAGATCCAATCCTGATTAACTGAGCGGCAGAAGGGTCTGAGCAAAGAAGGGAAGATGAAGGTGAAGGGGTTACGTGTGTGTCTGTTACACAGAGAGGGTCTGTTTTGCTTTTTTTACTGCAGCAACTAAAGCTCCATTATCATGATTGATCATTATCGGCCTTACAGCGACACACACACACACACACACACACACACACACACACACACACACACACACACACACGCTGCTGGAGCAGCCCGTGCCCCGTGTTCGTTCACACACAGGTTATCAGCTCGAGAATGAGGATGACAGGTAAGATGTGTGTATGCACTGACCTCCTGACACGTGTTGCAGGGCCTGAACCTCTTTGCAGAGGAATGCTAATGTTTTCTAAAGAAACCATAAGTCAGCAAAGGAAGATAGGAGCATGAACAAACACTCACAAATGTTGAGCAAAAAGGGGGAGAAAAGGAAACAAAGGAGAGGAAGAACATATGTATCATCTTACAATGGAGGATTTCTTGAGGGCGGTTTTTAATTTACAGTAACTTAAGCCAAATGTTTGTATCCTTCTACTTCATGGCTGTTTACTGAAATACCAAAACTTCCTCGTGATTTGACTCATTTAACAAGAATGTTCTGGATAGTGAATCTTGTGTCTCCTCAGATCAGGGTAAGCTCATCTGGGGCTACAGTGTTCTGCAAAAAGTATTCCCTCCCCTGACTTTTTTTGTCACAGAAAATCTATAATCCTCGAGAGCAAAGTGAAAAGAAAAAGACAGAAGTTGTAGTTTGAATGCGTATTCGACCCTCTTTGATCTCATACCCCTTAATAAAACCCACAGCTAATTCCAATTTCCTACAGGGGTCACTTACTTATTAAACAGAATCCAGTTGAATGTAATTTAATCTTAGTATGGATCCAGATGTTCTCTGACCATCTTAGCGAGAACATTCATAATCAGGCAGCTTCATGAAGCTGCAGGGAACACAGCAGGACGTTTAAAGCAGGGTTAGGTTATTAAACGAAATCCCAAACTGTGAACATCTCACAGAGATCTGTTCGTCCATCCATCACCAGAAAGTGGAAATAACAAAACACAACTACAAACCATAAAAAGACAAAGCTGTCCACCTAAACTGACAGGCCGGGCAAAGAGAACATCGATCAGAGAAGCAGCCAAGAGGCCCGTGGTAACTTTATAGGTCCTGGACAGATCCACAACTCAGGCGGTAAAGTCTACTTTCAGATTATTCACTGCGAGTTGTTGAAAGAAAGCCGTATGAATTCTCATTTGCGGACTTGATGTGAATATCGATGGAGCTAAATGCAGGCCAATCCTGGAAGAACACCCAGTGGAGTCTGGAAAAGTGGAGGCAAACCTTCAAGGTAGAAAACAACCCTAAACCTTCAGTCACAAGAGAACAACCACGATGGAACGGCTAAGATCAAGGCATGTTCACCTGTTAGAACGGCCCCATCACGTTGCTTTTCACAGATTCTCTCCATTGACTCTAACTGAGCTTTAAATATTCTTCAGAGAAAAAAAAGACAAAAATATTGCACACTCTATATGTGCAGAGCTGGTGAGGCAAACCCCAAAAGGATTGCAGATGTAACAGCAGGAATGGTGGTTCTGCAAAGTATTTACTCAGAGGGGCTGACAAGAAATACAGGCCTGGTTTTCAGATTTTTATTTTCAAAAAGATATGAAAGCCATAATTTTTTGGGGGGGATTTTTGTTGGCCTATTAAAAAGATGATGTAACAAAGAATACAAAGCACTGCATACACAGCAGCAATAATACAGTATTGGGTAGCCGTTTAGACTGCTTTATGCGTCTGGTTTGACAGTCTGAGAGGAGCCGAGATAGCAAAAATAAAGATGTCAGTCAGGTGATGGCTTAAGATGCATGCACTTTAATTTAAAAGTATGCCTAAAATTAATCAGTGCAACTGAACAAGACAGAGGACATTTAATGGTTTTCTTATTTGATTGGCACTGTTTTGTTCAAACCACAGGGGCTGCATTTACACTAAATATTTACAACATGTGTCATATTTCTTAACATTGTAACCATCTTCATCTGTGAAATATCAAATTTAAATACATTTAGACTGCAAAGAAGCAAATGTTCTTGTTTTACAATAAAAAAACCCTCAATGACATAGTCCAATATAAAAGAAATACAGAACAAAAACTCTTCAGCTCAAAGAGAGAAAGCGAGAGAGAGAATGAGGAATCTGAAAATGTCTAGAGGGCATATTTTTACCTATTTCGACTCTATAATGGGGGAGATTATATGATGTAAAGTTTAAGGAAAAGTAGAAACACTAACAGGTGCTATAGAAATACTATTGCGAGGAACAAAAATATAAATTGGCCTCTACAGACTTCGATCCTTCTGCCTGTTTTTATTCTAACCATTTTGCTCGTACAGACTACGCAGTGTGTAAAATGCTTCATAAGTTGGCTGCCGGTGCTGCACCAAGCCCAAAAGCGCCCACATTATGTCCAGCTCAGTCGTAGTGGAAGCAGCTCAGCTAATAACACAAGCTAACGAGCTGTGGTGGGAATACTGCTCGACGACTTGTGGCTAAAACTGCTCCTGGAGGACTGAAACACTGCGCTCTTTAACGTCTCTGAAGAAAGTGTTTGGTGGGCAAATCAGAATCAGTTGGTAATTTTATTTTTATAGGCTATTTAATAAGCTAAACTCACTTCAGGAACAGATTCATATTTACAAGCACAACCTTCAAAGGTTTCCACCGTCCAACAAACAGGACTCATGAATCTGAAGCCTGCACTCTAACTACATGGAGGAGCTTCAGAGGGAACAGGACTTACAAGGCATATAAACAAGACTTAAAGCTTAAATTGGCCCTTGAGGACCAAATACACAGAGCTGGACTGACAATATAAAGTGCTGCAGAAGTAAACAAGAAAAAGACTGCAGCGGTAATTGCGTACAGTCAGAGTGAAACAATCTAAGGAAGATAAAAGCACTTGAGCAAAATCCCAAACTGTGGTTTTGAGTTTACAGTTTTATTCAAATTAAAGCTTTTAACAAGATGAGACACACAAATTCTAAAAGAAAAAAAAAATAAAAATATATATATATATATATATATTTATATGTATAAATATTAAAAAGCATTTTCAGTACAGAAAAAGCAAGCATTGCCTTTAAAAACCTTTTCTTTCTAATAATGATAATTTAAATTCCTGAAATTGCAAAAAACAAAACAAAAAAAACAATTCACAATTTCGTCACAAGTTTTTGGATAAAGAGATTCACAAGAAAGGACTACTAGTAAACCATCGATTAGTGGTTAGTGGTTAACATCTGATCTGGCAGTTTATTATTTGGCATTTAGGACTATGATTAGCAGCATTTAAAAGAGTTACATCAAGCAGTGGTCAATAATTATTTAGCATGGGTGGTGTTATGCCTGATGAGGGCGGTCGCGGTGAGGCAGGAAATACTGTTATTTCAACACAAAGGCACAAAGTCAAATGATTGGAGAGTTGACATTAAAAATTGTCTTTAGCGTGCTAGCATTAACGCATGGCTTGGTCAGCATTACGAGCTGTAAGCTAATTTCTTTGGTGCCTCTCTAGGTAATATAAATGGTTATGGCTTCAAAGGTCTTAAAATGTTACAAAATATCGTTGCGATATTTGGAAATCCTTTAAACGAGATGACTACGATTTCCCTTTATCAAGTATTGAGTTTTGCAGAGCAGCCCCTCCTAACTCTGTTGCTGCACATTTATAATCAGCTGGCTGAAAGAAGGTTTATATATATCTAAATAGATATATATAGATTTCAGTCTTCCTGTTGTAGCTGTTTGGATTAAAGAGTAACAGCTCTGCCCCTCTCCCACATTTTGTTTGCACACTGCCAGCCAGCAGGATGAAAGAACGCTATTATACTTTCTCCATGCTTCCAGGAAAAGACAAACTTCAGCTGTTAGGAATAAGTGTTGCTTTTGGGCCCATGTCTACAGTGTTTTACAACCATTATGAAGTAAATTCTTCCAGTATAGCAACTACAAATGACTTGAACTTGTTGAGGGAAACATCTGCACCACTTATTTAGGAGAAAAGTGTGAAGCTGGACCTCTGTTATGGCTAACTCTGTGAGGAGGGCAGCACTTTGGATAAAAAGTGGGAAAGGACTAAGAGTGGAAAGCAGCTTTCTGCACATTTTATTTTGTGTGTAAATTGAGGTCTTTGGCCTTCACCTGTCGCCAATACCAGCTTGTATTTGCATTACCATTGAAGGAGGAAATGGAGGGAAACACAGCCGTGGAAAGGAAAGGAAAGGCAGCAGCTCAAGTGAGAAGAAGAGTGAGCAGCCCGAACACCGGTCACTGACAGTAGGAAAGTCAATATGAACAGGAAGATTGAAAGACGGATTTACAGGGATGGAGAAAAGCAATAGAGGCACACAAAGGACGAGAAAAAGATAAAAAAGAGAGGGAAAGTTCAAGGGTGAAAGGAGAGAAAGTCAGAGAAAAAAACATAGGCATGTGAAAAGAGGTCGTCTGGTAAAGCCATTAAGCCTGGATTCAATAACTCTGAAAACCAGCAGTTTGTCAGTAATGACCACTGAAGGCCAAAGTGTGTGTGTGTGCTTACGGATGTGTTGCTATGAAATAGGTACTGAGACCTGGTCGAGTGTGAGACTGAGTTTTTTTTCCGCTTCTGTGTATCTGCTTTGGTCATATTATGAGGACACAAAAGTCCCAGTAAAGTTGCGTAAATCATTTCAGATTTTCTTCATGGACAAGTTTGGGGTAGTTTGGAGTTTTTTGTGCCTTACGGCAGCAGGAGACAGTTCAATCTATTGTTCTTTACGTGATGAAATCCACTGAATGTACATGTGTGGGTGTGTGCGATAGTCAAAATGATTATATGTGCCTTTATTTAAAGAGAAAACAATCATCCTTGAAGGAGGAAGCAGAGATGCCTGATGAAAGCCTAGACTGGAGACTCCAAACCACAACACATAACAGATGGATGGTTCTGACTTTCTGCAGGAACACAATCCCTAAACCTTACTGCCCAGACTCTACAAATGTCAAGGTAAGTCATTTATTGCGAAGTATACGGGGATCATTATTTGTTAAAATATGATCAAGGTAAAATGTTCTGGAAATAAATTGAAAATTCATGCAACAGCTTGGATTTACAATTCTGATTGCTTTGATCCTGGTTATGTAGTTTCTTGCGAGCCACAACAGAGGATGCACCTCGTTTTTACCACCACTGAATGTTTTAATCATAGCGGATGCTAAAATCCTACTGACAAAGACACAGCTGGACTTCCACTCCCATTGTTAGCTGAGTATTTACAGTCTGCACTATCAGTGGTAATGTTTTAGTTCCAGCTCTGCCCTGTCCTGTTTTCGTAAGTCCTGCCAGTCAGAATTCACCCAATCTGTGACCTTACAGCGACGGGCGGCTCTCAGGCAGACACATCAATGGACACACATTGTTCTTGCCAGCCAGGGAAGAGGGAATCATTTCGCCTCTGGACATCAGGGGATAAAACTGGAAAAACAACGATAATACGCACTGGAAACCTAATTTATTTTATTGTATATCTAGAACAAAGCAAACTCTACGATTTTCTGTGCTCAGATAATTGCACAGACAATTGCAGAAGGAAAAATAAATGACAAATTGCATTTAAAAAGCCATTATTGATGAACAAAATGAGTTCATACATACAGTACAAAAACATACATCTTATTAATTTGTATTATTACTTTTTATTGCCTGCTGTAAATCCTAATCTAATGTGTTTTATTAGCTGTAAGCAGGAAATTGTCATAATTATGAGAAATAAAGGTTTCAGTTTCTCTTATTAATTCACATTATGTGCTTCTCTTGGTGAACTGAAATAAATATTTTTTTCAATAACATATTAAGTTATTGAATGGGTTTGCATGTTTAACACATAGTATTATATTATATTATATCAAGCTTTTTTTTCTGGGTTTTTCTAACACTTTTTTCTTCCACTGAACTTTCAGCATTTTGAGAACTGCCAGGTTCTTCAGGATCTACCTTTTTCTGTGATAACCTCCTGTAAGCCATAATCATCAAAATCGGATATTAATACCTACAATATGTAACTGTTTATTAAATCTATATGACCTAAGTTGCTATATTTAATAATTGAAATAAATTAACTTTATGTTAGTGTTCAAATTTGTGTCCGCTTTTTAAAAACAACTTATTGCACTATAAGTTAGCAACAAAGGGAATTTTATCCACCTTGCAAAAATGCAATATTTCTCTCATTGTATAAAAAAGACCCAATTTTCTCTTAAAATAATCACATCATAAGATTGACATCTAAATTCTGTAATTTTTTGGCTTGTTTCATTCCACTAACTTGCAAGAGTTGTACATAGCGGATTCTAGGTCACTTTTTCTGAAGTTTCTCCAGTTTTAACAGGCCAAAAAACACACGCAGTTAACAACCTGGAACTATTTAAGTTTCAGCTGATAGAGTCACACGCTGACATTTCAGCCAATAACACTTCATTCATTTTTTTATGGCACCAAACACACAAAAGTATAAGCTAAGGACTTAAATAGACTAACAGTAACACATACTCTAGTGCAAACATCAACCACAAATTCTAGAGAGCGCTTCCAAACGGTAAGACGGAGCAACACCCACATGCATTCGCACGAATAAAAACACAGAATATACATTTTTCTTTTACTACCATACTTCAGACCATTAATAGGGACAGAAAGAGACTTCCTGAGTTTGTGAAGGAGAGCGGAAAATTCTGATGCCAACTCTCTTCAGTGCTCATTAGAGGCGTCATTGAGCCATAAAGCTTATTATTATGACCATGGCAGAGAAAACAGTGCTTTCAGGATAACCTCGCCATACAAGACAGAGTTACTTTGCAGTTAAGCTGAAGTTAAACAGAAAGATGAAACAAACACACATTAGGGGAGGAAACATGCTGAGGTCCATTAAGAAAATATTCAAAGGCAAACATGTCCAAGCAAATGTCAAAAAATGTTTGCATATATATAGGAACAATTTGCACAACTCTGCTGCTTTCATGCTTCAGAAAAGTCTGGCTAAACAATAGAGAGTCGCCGTACAGCATGTTACCAGCCTCAACCACAACTGGCATGATTCCTTAACATCTGTGGTTCAAGAAAATCCACAGTGAAAGCTTTTTGACATCCATCACTCATGTGTTTGTGCAGAACAAATATGCTTCCGCTTTATCTGATCTATCAATCCACACTCTCTCCACATCACATGCGTGGGAAATACATCACCCCGAATGGCCTTTACAGTTCCTAAAGCTTCCAGCCTCATGCTGTTTATGTGTTCAGAGTTTGTTCATAACATTAAACACTTCCGACATAAAATCAGAGACATAGGATTAAAAAAAATAAATAAATACTGTTGTGGATAAATAGATATTAATTTCTTCTGGGAAACATGACGATTCCTCAAAAAATCCCTCATTTTAAACAGATGCAGCTAGAAATTAGTCATTTTTTTTAAAGACAATGCTTAATTAATATTATCATCTTTACTTTAATAACACATTTTATTTCAGTTAAGACTTTTAAAATAATTTTTGTAAGTACATCTTTATAAAATCTGTCACCAGACAGATCAATAAGCAAGTTCACTGATATTTCCATTAGATGCACAAAACACTCAGCATAGAGCTGGATATAATATTAAAACAAAGTCATTATTTAAGTATCAATGTGTGCAAAACTGCAATTGTAAAATACGTTTAATAAAAATGTTTGCATGCCATTTTTGGATTTCAGGTCTATTGAATTTAGAGTATAAATACTATAGTAGTCAGGTGGTACAGCACTTCTTTATCCTTACTGGCTACAATGAACATAGATTTCAATGACTAAGATGCTCAGGGAAAGAAACGTGTGAGTTTCTCTTTCTTTTGATGATGACGAAAAAAGCAAAGAGTGAGGAAAATAGAGGTTTAATCTCAACTCCAGGCATTGCGCGCTTGATAAAAGAGCTAGACTGGAACTGGACAAAACTTCAGTGAGCAGTCCATTTGGAGAAGAACTTCATGAGAAGCTTCTAAGTTGTCATAAGGATGCAGGAATGGGCACAACTGATTGGTTATTATAAAGAGTTGTTATAAGAAGAGCAATATCAGAGGCTAGGAGCTGCTTGGCTGCAAATTTACTGGGTTACTATATTTCCAAGGACATGCTGTAATACTTAAACTTAATACTTAAAAAATACTCAAATGGATCCAGGTTTACTACATTCAATTCCCCACATCTGACTTATAAGTCATCTTAGTATTCAATAAAAATAATGAAATTGTTATGATACTATGTAGTGCACAGAACTGCTTCAGTAGAAATGATTTAATCCTGAAACATTTTAGTTTTTAAAGCGCATTGGATTGAGAAGCAAAGAAGTAAATCGATTTTAAAACAACATATTTATGTCTCTTTGTGAGTCTGTTTTTCACTCTATTGGTAGAAATTTGCATGAGCTACTGTTAGCAAAAACTGATTGTCAAATACAGAAGCTTTCTCTGGTCCCATATGATAACTGTGCATTCAAGTTAAATCAGCTGTAAAAATCCTGTAATACATTTTGTACGAGTTTGTGTTTTACATGCTATTTCAGTGCAATGCTAATGGCTTTACAGAGTGCCGGGCATTTTAACAGAGCCAAGGAAAGGCTTGTAAAACACACACAGTCACCACAAAACGGTAAAAAAAAAAAAAAGAGGCTGGCATATTGAGGCACGGTGGTCTGGTGGGAGACCGTGTGCGAGTCTGAGTGTGTATTAACAGGGTCAGTCAGGGTTATGGCGACACATGATGAAGGAAAATGAGAAACACCGTCCTGAATGAAAGACTGCCAGTGTGTTTTTTGCAATTGTGTGTAAGCTTGGTTGGTGGCTAAAAAAAAAAACCATGCATGGCGCCAAGTGGCACTGCCTGACTCTGGGTGGGTTTGGACAGAGAAATAAGCAGAAAGATTCAAATTGTGAAATGAATTGCTGTTAAGGGAAACATCCCACTGAAAAATATACCTTGTAAAGGCTTAAAAACCTCAAAACAGGCTTTGTAATGGAGTGAATGAGATGTGAATAAGAAATACACTGTTGATGTAATGACTTTGGGATAAATGAACCTAAAAGGAGGATTGGAAAGAAACTCCAAGGGCAAAATGAAAAGAAACACATGAACAAAAATGAAAGGGGGACATTTTAATCTAAAAGTTAAAATCTTTTCAATCTGAAAGTTTGATTTTTTTCTGGGGATACCTGATACCTTTGTAATACTTTTAGAAAAATAATGCATTGCATATATATAGCCTAGATGTTCACAAGTCATTTTTCCAAGTCTCGAGTCCAAGTCCAAGTCAATTCTCCAATGAATGAATTAAAAACCTTTTCATAAAATTTATGACATCTAGGTCACTTTATAACCTCTTTGCAGACTTGTGGTGTTTGTAACTCGGCCTAAATTACCACAAACATTTAATAATTTTTTAAATGTTGTGTTGTAATATTTTCCTATTTAATTCACTACGCAATAAATGCAAAAGTTACCCCATTAGAAATATGTTTATACTACAAGAAAACAATAGAAAGAGATTAAAACCCGACAATATGAAGTTTTCGGTTTTTTGTCTTTGGAATAACTAAGACAAATGAGATGACTAAGATTTTTATATTAACCACAATTACATATTGCAATAAATATGGTTTGGAGGGTTTTCTTTTCCTCACTCGACGCTGGAGAATTTTGAATAGTATCGGAAAAAACATTTTCTAAATTCAGATTGAAAGCCCTAACTCCCACTTCTTAATAGTTGAGATGTTCAATACAAAGGGAGAAGGGCAGGCTCTGATTTTGGTATTTTCAGCTTGAATGTGTCCTTGTAATGACACAGTCAGCTTACCATGTCAGAGGCAGGTCATGTTTATTTCTTTCTGAAGTCCAAAGTCATTTAACACAGCATTCATTTAAAGAGACCTTCATGTGTTTATTATAAAGCTACAGCTAACATGAACAGATTGCTATGAGTCATTAACATCCCATAAGCCACCAACGTCACTGGCTAATATACAAGCACATTCTTTCAGTTTTGAATCCAACATGTCCGCCTCCCATGTAACTTGCAGTAAAAGTTGCCAGTATGACCGTTTAATGACAGTTTTATCTCATTAAAGCAG
Source organism: Alfaro cultratus (assembly GCA_903066825.1). Classification (NCBI taxonomy): domain Eukaryota; kingdom Metazoa; phylum Chordata; class Actinopteri; order Cyprinodontiformes; family Poeciliidae; genus Alfaro; species Alfaro cultratus. The sequence goes on along the minus strand of CAEFZX010014535.1, from coordinate 110,879 downwards.
TGGGACATTTAGTACCCAAACAGCTATTTCTTTTCATCTTCAAAGGAGAAAATGGAGAGAAAACTATTGCTAATAGTTTTTAGCACCAAAACAAACAACAAATCTCACTGTTTTCCCTCAAATGCGACGTGCCTATCAGCTTCAAGCGCCAATTTCTAAGACAAATCAAACACAAAATTGTCAGATTTGTGCCTTTCTCTACTTTGGACTGAATAGTATATCGTCAGAAGTTCAGTCTTTCATTGCCTTTCATTTAGGCAATGAAAACTACATGTAGTTTTCATTGCCTTTTCATTTATTTTCAGTTCTCTGTAACTCTATCCTTAATTTTCCAGCTGTGTTCTGTGATTGTCATGATATGGTGTCCTCACTGATATTCTTTAACAAACCAAACAGCTGGATTTACACAGGTTACAGATTGCTGTGTGATACAGCAGAGCTTCTTACTGAGGATCCCGTAAAAGTCAAGAAGCGAGTGAAGCACAGTACATTTATAAGAAAGTTAGGATCATTTTTCATCTCAGCTGTATGTTTGACGTGTTTGTAACCATGAACAGTCTGCATTCCTTATTAGATAAGCTTTAACAGCTGCCCACATAATCAGTTTTAATAGAGCACGCTTTTCATTTAAAAACTAATGTCTGACCTCAAGACCACAAAATAAAGTCAGCATTTCGGGCTGATGATGAAAAATATGCGTTATATGTTTCTGTCTGAGAAAGTCCCGCAGAATGGTGAATGTGCCCTGGGATTAAATGACAGCTTGATTCTCTATTTTCCGAGTTTATTCAAAGCGACAGGAAACCATGCTACGCCATATGTGAAGCGCTCATGCTAAACAGAGATGTTTCTCAGCATTGAGACGTACAATAAGGCTTTCATTGAGACTGTAGGAAACTGGTAACCAAACCGCATACTCTGTCACCGAGCTGCGCGAGTGTGTCTGCGTCTACAGTTACCGCTTTCAATGCATACCACATGTAGCAACCATGTTTTGGCTGATATGTTTTCAATATGGAGAAAAAGGAAGCCTTCGACAGACCCAATTTGTTTAATTGAATAATGCACTGTTTGTATTGAAAGCCTGAAAACACAAGTGGTTACTATGATAATGCAGCAACATGAAGGCATTCCCTGAGCCCCAACTTGTCTTCTCACTGCTCCGATTTTGACAGCAAAATAAAAAATCCTCCACTGTCTCGCTGCTCAGAGCTGCACATGAACCCACCTTCCTCATCCTGCCAAGGATTTGAGGCAGAGTGTACTCCCTGCACTGTACGATGAAATAAAATGTCTTATCCGGTATTTGTTGTGCAGCCAGGTGCTTGTCAACAGGTGACCTGCTGGAGTAAATCTCTTTACAAGTGTCAAAGGTAATGCCAAAAACCTGCCAAGCCAACCAGTGTGGGCCTTGTCTTCCACTCATACTCATGCCAAGATGCGCACATCAATGCATAGAGCAAGAGCACAGTCCCACTGAGGCCAGTTTTACAACCTGAAGACATTTTTTTCTCATGTTCTGGGTAATAATAAGCTAAATAAACTCACAAATTAAAGAAAAACAACATTTTCTCTTATCTTCAGTTATCCAAAACAAAACTCTCACCTGCTCCTCTGACATGCTGTGCAGCTGCGTGTGCCAGGAGGCGGAGTCAGAGCGGTGATAAGATGGGGGCGGGGCAAAGTCCTGCAATATGATTGGGTCTCGCTCCTGACACAGTGACGTCAGGTGACTTATGTACAGCTTCAGTTTATTGCGATTCTGATTGAGGTCCAGGAGAGGAGAGAGAATCTACAGGAGGGGACAGAAACATATGTTTAGTTAATAAAGATAAAATGCAAAAAAAAAAATTAAATAATCACGATGGCTGGTTTAAGAGTTTACAAGTCAGGGAAACGGAAGGACATGCAGATATGGATGGAAGTGGGTGAAATGCAGACTTGAAAAGTACTTTAGTGTGGAAAAAACAAAAAAAATATTAATTTCAACCATGATGAGTGGAAAGCAGTGAAAGAAGTTTACATAACTGGGGTATTGTGACTGTCAAGTCAAGCAAACACTACACACTTGGATTACATGGTGAACTGGATGTGTATTAGTTGTGATTATAAAACGGCTTTGTTTTGTATTCATACTCATCAAACCTTTTCACATCTTGTCGTGTTTTAACCATAAACTCGATGCATTTCATTAAAAGTTTTAGTGATGGACCAACACAATTCAACATAACTGGGAAACAGAGGAAAAGAGTTTGTGAAGTGTTTTGCAAAAAAGAAAAAGGAAAAACATAAATGCCCCCTTTGCTCTAATACGGCTAAATAAAACTCAAAATGGTTTCAGAAGTAACCCAATAAGAAAATCCTAGTAGAGTGAAGGTTTAACTCCAAGTAGGATAAAAAAAGCTGATTTGATATTTCCTAAAGCTAAAAAGAATGGGAGAAGATTTAAGTCTCTAAATGGCCAGAGCTGGTCGACACATACTCCAGAAAACCTCCAGCTCTATTTGTAGTAGAACTTGGTTCTACAAAGACTCAGATGGGCTAAATTCAAACTCTCACCACATTCTTTGTAAATGCACAACATATGTACCTTTTCCCCTTCCACTTCACAAGAATGCCTCACTTTGTGTTGGTCTACGACAAAAAAGTCATAATAAAATACTGAGGTTCATCTACGCTGTTCCAAGACATTGTTTGTGAAAGTAAAGAGGAAATTTCCACTTTCCAGTTGTTCACTGAGTACATGTTAGTATATATTTTTTACATCATAAACTTTAGGTTAAATAAAAATTAGAATACAGCAACAATAGGTTCCTGATGTGTGTCTGCTTAGCGTGGGAACAAGGATGAGAAGAGTGACAGAGATGCAAGCATTTAAGGCTACGGAGACAAGACCCCCCATGAGACGTGCCCATGACAGACACACACTCACACAGATAAAACAAACAGACCAAACTCTTCCCCTTGTGGAATACTAGGATGTAAGTGCAGAGGAAGCATTTTAAGAGGGGAAGCAGTGTGAGTGTGTGTTAGCAAGCTATATTTAACACTGCAATGCGTCTGCACTAGCCTTCTGTGCTCATCGTCACTCAGCAAACGCACAAAGAGAATTAAAAAGTAAGATCCTTTCACTCGGCGCAGTGACTTCATTTGGTCTGTGTGAACTCCGTCTCTGCTCTTTAGCTGTCACTCTTTTCAGCGTTCAGATCCAAGGATCTGGACATTGTTATCTTGTGTCTGTTGACTTCATTTGCTGGAGCGTTTTATTAAGATGGTATTGCAAACCAAATGTCCATTTTACATTGTTATATTGACTGTTCTTAGCAGATACTCCTTAAAACAGCCTGTCTGAACAGGTAAGATTGGCCAGCATTGTTCTAAATGATTCGGTAATATCATAGACAGCATTGTGTAAAAGTTGTGACTAATTTATTTATAATTTGCTCCTAGTGAATTTTATTTGAATTTCTTTTCCTCTTATAAAACAGATTTAGCCTTTTTGAGCAATAAATGGTCTTTTAATCAATTCAAAGAAATTAATGTCCCATCAAACAAAATAACTTGTTGCCCGTTTCTTTTATTGGAAATATGACAAATACCAATAACAAAGTTCAACATGTAGATAGGAGTTTAACTCAAAGAAAATGATTCTCAAACAGCTGTTAGCTGAAAACTCGGCTCTCGATGCTTAACTACAAGGCTTGGCTTTGTTCTCTTGTTCTCTATGGGACTTGACTTTATGAAAGTGTTTTAGCTCCGACATTTCTTCTTTTGTCCTCCACTTGTCCAATTTTCTAATTCTTTAAGCAATCACTGCACCAATGCTGCTATGGTCAGAAACTAGGACTACACTGAAGATTAGTAAAAACGGTAAAGAAAAGACCTCAGAGATCAACACACACACAAACTGTGTGGTTTCTAACATTTCGATTATGAGTCTACAGATAACTGACTTTAGCACTGTGATATTAGCGCTCAGAAGAAACAAAAAGATGCTGAGATAAAGAGACAATTCAAGATGACACATTGGAGTAAAAACCTTAGAGAGAGTAAAGTCTGTCACATAGCTTCACAGATGTAAACAAAGCGGCAAAACTATTGATTCGAAGAAGTTATGAGGGATATAAAACATTTACACAGGACCGCATGTAAACTACAATGGGCAGATGAGCCAGTTAGACGATCCAACATCGATCGGTTACACAATGGATGCCATCTTTTCATCTAAATACTGTGAGGTATTATGTAGCTATCATAAAAAAATATTATGTTCTTGTAACTGACACTTTTTGACATATTTGCAATAAAGGTTTTGTTGTAATTCTGTCCCCTGCCCTGTTTATAAAGTAAGGAAATTTTGCTGGGTTTCAGAGCAGAGCTTTTGCCTTCCTTATAAGAATGAAAAGTTCATGAAAAAGCTAAAAATGTAGGACATTTTTAACTACTTCAGTAACTTCGTGTGTTTTATAATGCTGACAAAAAAATTAATCGATGAGGATGTGGGTGGTTTTCACGCTACATTCTTTGAGCACTCTTGTCTGCATTAAATCTGCAATAAAAGCTAACAGTGAATCAAAGTATCTGTCACCTTTAATTTCCTCTTATTGACAGCTACCACAAAAACATTAATACACGCCTACACATGTGCACCCTGAGCTGCTCCTGATTATCTCCACAAGTCATACGAAGCAGCTTCTTGGACCAAAACTGCTGGTTTCTTACACACACTAAACATGTTTACACTAAATATATATTTTCAAATATGTTATTTGTGCATGCAATTACCCCTCCAGTGCACACACACTCAAATGCATTACATTTTAGGACTGTTATCAGCACAGAGATAAGCTCTAGTTGCAATATTTTGCAGTGAAGGACTGTCAGTAGGAAACAGCCCATTAAAATAATCTGTGCTGTCTATTTCCCTTTAGTGGAAAAAAAGAATTTTGAGGAGAAGTGAGGTATAAAAGATGGAATAAAAGACGGCAGGGTTTCATATTCTGGGCTGTAAAACTTTTACACTGCCCCTACGAAGACAGTTCTACGGAGTTTGATTTACAGCCCCAAAATAAACCTAGCATGTGGTCAACAGCTGTTATCTCACACTTTCTAATTTATATTATTCTGTCAAACAGCAGAAAAAAGAAATTCCCTGTCAACACTTTCCAGACATGAAGCAAAGCTCTGAGGATCAAACACAAGACAAACTAGAAACAGGCACAAAGAATGGATTGAATGAAGTGATCTGAGGAAGACATTTTTAGAGAAATTACAACGGTGCTCTCGTATTTTTTCCACCTAGAATCTATCAAAAAAGAAAACAAGATTTGAAAAGAAATATGAAAACTGAAACACTAGATCTAAATTTCAGAAACACTATGAATTTAGATGCTTTTACTCAAAATATGGCAATAAAAACCTATACGATTTAGCAGACATGATGACCAAGTAATCAGTGTGTGTGGTTAATGGGTCTGCAGCGGTTTTCAGTGTCTTGTGAAACAATCCCCAGGGAGGTATAGTTTTATGCTGAGCTGTGAGTCAGAGGGTGAGCTTGAGCCGCTTTATTAGCCTCTCATGTGTCCCTACAGGATTCCCACTGTAGTAAGAAAGAGCTCTAAAGAGAGGCACACGGCAAACTCTGCTGACTGGACTCAAAGAAAGAAAAACACTACGGCCAAATGATATGATGAAATTAGAACTATTTATCCCTCATAGAACCGTGAAGGACTTGTGCTCAAAAAGACATACAAAGCAACCTCTACTGTTGTAGGCATCCCTGGTCAAGATGTGAAGAAAACTTAAAATAAACGGCGGTTTAACAATAAATTTACCCAAGAGGTCATCTAAAATGCTGCTGGAAGAGTCCTGACCAACACCAGGAAAATGGATCTCATCACATTTTCATGCACTGGCTCCATATTTCTCAAAGAATTGATTTTAAAATACATCAGCTTTTAAATGGAGGAATCTGACTTTCGAATTGAAAGGGAAACCTGAGATTGTAAGACTAGATGTGGATTTAAAATCAAACTACGGATTTAAATTTGCCTCTAATATTTTTATTTTGCTGTCAATTTATTTTATGCAATGCTTTTATCCTTTTGCATCATTAATGGCCTTCTGTCTTTTCATTGACCTCCTATAAAGAACTTTGGACTGACTTGTGTCTGAATGGTGCTATCAAAATAAACTTGCCTTGTCTTATGTTCTCTTCTCGTTAACTCAGTCCACAGAAGGCTGATTTTGATTCATTGTGTTTGGATTTTGCTTCATGTTTGGCATCATTATTTTGTTGTAAGAGTTATTTTATTGTATTGTTTTTGGAGAGATCACCAGTTTTTAAAACATTTTTGTATCGAGTGCTAATGATGCCATGTACTCTAACAAGGGCTTTTGAAAGAGAAATAGGCCACAGCATAACATATTCAACATTTCATCAACATGAGATGCTTTTCCATATATTGATCCTTTGCTTTAATGAAAAATAGACAGACTTGGTTGTTATGGAGACTTGGTGGCCCAGAGATGCTACTTTTATATTTCTAACAACAAGCTTTGGAGAGTTTTATTCCTCCCATCTGATCCTCCTATGGTGACAAGATACAACTGTCTTACAACAATTTATTTCTTTTTCATTTCTCGTCTTATGAAGATCAACACACATTTCCTGGACTTGAACTGCATATTTTCTCTTTCCCATTCTAAAGAGCTGCTGGGGGAAATGAACTGCTGGTATTTCCAATAAAAACACAAGGCAATACGTTATTAATTGAGTGTTTCTGAACTTCAAAAGTAATGGATAAAAAAAATAAAAATGGTTCGGAATCAAAATATGTATTTTTTTTCTCAATTCTTCTTAGTTTTAAATTGTTTATGCTCACAAAATAAAGAGACTAACTAATTTCATAGCGCAATTTAAATTTAGTGTGGTATATCTAGCACAACTTATGGCCATAAAGTGTTCTCAACAATGCTTGGCATGTGTTAAAACTGCTCTCCTGTGCTCCTCTGCTGCAGCTCAGAATCCCCCTTATAGACATACACACAAGCGCTCACTGTTTGGATGAAATGTGCTATGGCAAATTAACTACCTCACACACCAGAAGGAAGGTGAATATAGCTCCTGGTGGTGCTAGAAAGGAAAAAAAAAGATGGCAGACAAAGGTTGGACATGCTAGCTGACCTGCCTCTCTCAGCAGGAAGGTGCTACATTTAATTAATAAGAAGGGCTCAACTTAGATCTGCTAGAGAATCTTTGTGCTGTCAGCATCCTTGTGCAGTGGCAATAAATCATGTGATATTATTTTGCTAACACCAGAGTTAAAGCTATGATGCCTAAAATGTTTGTAGTAGCACATATAATTTTAGATTTGATAAGAAAACTCTTACGAATGAACAATAATGAACATTTCCCATTGCATACTGATAATCAGTCCAGTAACAGGTTCTCAGAAGATACTCTGTATTTTGCCTCCAGGTCAAAACACCATCTGTTTTTTCAGCGGCATGAAGGAATGCAGGAGAAGCGTTCTCTGTAGAGATCACAGTGTACTGTCAAGCATGTAATCCTACATAGTAATTTTAATCTGACACATGGAAACCAGGACATCTACCTCAGCGAGTGCAGTCAGACAGAATTATACATATAAAAAAATCTAAATCTTTTGCTTTTATGTAAAACTCGGAGGTGTTTGAGGTTCTCCCAATATGTTAGCCCAACTTCTATGTGTGAGAAGCTTGGGAATGATAGCTTCTTTATTTATTTTTTCCCCTTGGGAATCGACTATTAATTTTAGCCTGCTTTCTGAGAACCGTTTAATTACAGGTAGAAGATTGCATGTGTGTAGGAGTTTTGGTGCCTAATGTTACAATAACTTACACTAAGGGAAAAGCTTCCTGTCAAGTGTGTTTATAATGAGATTGTAGTATGAGGCCAACATGGCCCATCCCACTTAAAAGTTTGAAATGATCAATCCACAAAGGTGCATGCAGGGATGCATTATGCATAAGATACTGCTGCTGTTACCAGGCTCCTCCAAGGAGTACTTAGAGCGCACTGTATTATTCATTTACGTTACAATGTTTGGTCTTAATTCAATGTGAACAGAATTAAAAAATAACAAGAATAATGTTAGAAAAAGTGGAAAAAAATAAAAATAAAAAGCTCTTTATGTAACTTAAAGATGAAAAGTTTTCGCCTGACAGTAACACAACATGAATGAAGACCAATTCTGAATTCTGGTGTGCAGAAATGGCACAACACAAAGAACAAGTGAATTCAAAATGTGGACAGGAGGAAAAGAGTTTAAAAAAACAGAAGAAACCACGAAAACAAGGAGGAATTTAATCAAGATTTAAATGTTCTCCTGATTGAAGAATGATGAAGGAAATTTAAAAAAAAAGATAAATCAGAAAAACACGGCGAAATGTGTAAATATATATAAAAAAGAGCAACACTGAAGGTAAGAAGACAGAAGCCAGAGTGTGATCATGGATGAGAGAAGAACGTAAAACAAGAGGAACGACATGACACCAAAAAGTGACCTCATCCAGGGAAAGACGCTCACCCTTCTGTACAATATGGCAGACTGAGGGTGAGAAAGAAGGCATGTGATTGGCTAGGCCCAAATACCCTCCTCATCGTCCTATTGGTTAGTTCAGTCCAGCCGTGGCGTGAGTTCAGAAAAAGCAGGAAGTTAGTTTGAGAAAGATACTGTGAGTACAGCATAAGCAGGGTTATTATTTAGTCAAAATACTGTCCAGTAATAATATTAAACAACATATTATAGAAAACAAAACAGGTACGTAGATGAAATAAGCTATTTGTTTTGGGTACCTGATCTGGGGAGGGCTTGTGATTGTTGGGCAGGTCAGAGTTTGGAGACGCCACTTTCAGATGGTCGTCCTCATAGTTGTCGGCCATCAGCTTCATCCTGTTCTGTGTCTGTAGAAAGAAAATTAAATATGTGCTTTCAAAGAACAAAGAGAAACCACGTAACCTAGAGTGAACACTGATAAATAATGTGTTTGAATTCAATGAGATTAATACACCACCTATCTTTAGCTGGATTTAAAGTCACAAATGTTTTACAGTATGTCTCCATCAGTTTTGTACACCTAATGAATTCAAAAATGGCTGCTTTATGGTTATTGTTCTGCTTGGTTATTGTTACATGGGTAACCATGTCTTAATAGGTTTTGTAGCTGTGATATTTGCTTTCTATTTTCAGATGATGGATTAAGTAACGCTCGGTGAGATGATTAAAACTTTGGATATTGTTTCATAACCTAACCCTGCTTTCATCAAAACTTAATCCCTGATCTGTGTGCTGTGGTTCTTGGCTTTAACGATGACCAAGAAATGTCATCTGCACGAAACTTCAGAGGCCTGGAGAGCTTAGAGGTATTTATACAGAGATTAAATTAGTCACATTTGGGGTTTACTAACAAACAGTGAGCAAGTGATTGAAATGTATTTTATTTAGGAATATCAAAGTGATTTTTTTAGTTTAATTTGTAAAAAAAGATTTTAAAAAAAGAAGAAAAAGTGTTTCTCATGTTTTATTTCTCAAATATGCCCTGGTTTGTCTTGATCACATAGAATTACAGCGAAATACAAGGTTTGTTGTTGTAACCTGAATAAGTGTATAAAATTTCAAATCAACTTGAACTGATTCACAAACATATCAGCAATAATCACACCAACAGTCTGCAACTTGCCACATATACATACACACATAAATTTATTTACAGATGAAGCAGAATAACAGGACTTGTGAGTTTATCGCCTGGGGGGAGATTCATATCGACTCATACTAGACCGTACACAAATCTGTAAATCACCTCACACAAATCACACTTTCATCAGCGCATAATTTTATTTTCTCATTTATCATTTTCCTTCTTTTCTCCAATTATCACTTTGTCATCATCTCCTCACTCTGCTGACTACATTCCCACTCCGATCTACTTTTCCGTCTCCTCTTACTGTCTCACGGCTTTATGTGTTTCACACGTTTTAGTTATACTTTGGGTTTTGCAGAAGGCCTGTAAAGAGTTGGGGGGGATTTAGAGATAAAAAGTGAGGGAGGGCCTGGATCCAAATCTGTTGGTGTTGTAGAATCTAAATCCCCTTAGTCTCTCAGTGAGCGCTTCAAGGAGTCGGGGCTTAAAAGGACCAGACTCAGGTTTTGTGTGTCTGTGCGTGTACTGTATGTCTGACATGAAGAAAGAAAAAAATGTTACATTTCTCAGGGTCTGTTTGAAGAACCAAATGAAAGATTGACTTTTTTAGAGCTAAGAAGAGTGCAAAAAACATTGTCTGTCTCCTCAGAGATTTCAAATAGTTAAAAAAAACCTTTCACTTCAGATGATAAGCAGAGTAAATACACAAAGAAGTTTTAAGTGATAGTTTCATTTACTATGGGGGTAAAAGCTATCCAAACCACACTGCCCCAAAGTCAAAATATACTCATCTCCTTTGTGAACTCACAAATTAACTGTGATTAACCATGTTTTCTTTGGTTCAATTTCACCTACCAAAGGCTTGATTAGCGTCGGACCTGTAAAATTCAGTAATCCCTTAAATAGAGCCCGGGAGACAGCATGAAGTAGGCCAAGCATGTCCTGACCTCAAGAAATTCAAGAACAGATGAAAAACAAAGCAGGGTTTTGGACTGTACTGCGTCATTATGGTGGTTTGTTGGAGTCAAATGTTGAACTTTCCAAGGAGTGACAGGCCGACCAAAATGCCTTCCAAGAGCCCGTCAACAACTCACCCAGGAGGTCACAAAAGTACCCAGAAAATCTAACGCACTGCAGGCTGTATTCGCCTCTGCTAAGGTCAGTGTTCATGATGCAACATTAAGAAAGAGACGCTGAGAATAACCAGCATCCATGAACTAGTTCTAAAGCTAAAGTTGACCAAAAAGGACATAAAAGCCCTTCTCACATTCACCAAAAAAGCCATATCTTGATCATTTTTAGACAGACAATGCAAAAGTTTAACTTTTGAAAGTTTTACATTTGTTGTAAAACCAACAGTGTTCAGAAAGTAACATTTCACCAGTAGTCAAACTGGTAGGTGTAATAGTGAGCCTTCTTTGAGTTTTCTGACCTTCACAACTTGGCTTAATTGACATGAACCATAAATTTTGCAATCAACCAGAATATCCTCAAGGAAAACATTAGTTTTAGTTTGTGACCTTAAGCTTAGGTCACAAACTAAAACTATTCAGCAAGAAAAGGATCCAAAGGGCACCAGAACATTGGGGAAAAAATCCTCCATAGTTATCAAGAGAAGGAATAAATGTCATGTAATGCATGATTGAAAAGCTCATGTCCCTCAATAAATGAAATCATAATTCCTAAGATGTCTTTTTTTTTTTTTTTCAGGTTAACTTCATCTGATATTCAGAAAAAATACTTTTTGACTATTTGACTTCTCGACATGCTGTTTAAACGCCACAAAGACAAAAGTTTCTACTATTTAGAGTTGGAATCAGGAGGTGGTGGTCGGAGATTATATTTCCAACACTTCTGCCATGCAGTCGATTTTTGAGAGATAACAGAAACATTATTTTCTAGAGGAATCCATATTCAACACTATTCCCCAAACTAATTCAGTTAGCATCTTTTGGCACTTAGATAAACTGACTAAAATCAAACAAACCATGTCGTACCAATTAAACAATCTGGTAATAATTTTCTCTTCTTATTTTTATTGAGACGTAAAACCGGTTGGTCAATCAAGCTGTGGTGTCTCTTTGAATTGGCCTAAAATACTCTCAGTTGAAGTTGAATCAGAATAATTCACAAGAGAGATAGCATGTGCTTTTTGCATGGGAACAGAAGAACGATTACAGATGTTATGATATAAGGTTACAGGGAAAGCTATACTGACAACCCTGAGTTAGAGCTAAGTTGTCAAACATACCTTGATGTAGCTTATTTAATATGAGATCACAGGCCAAAATACTAAGTCACACACTGTACCGACTGAAGTATCCAGACTTCGTGTATCAAGAACAACGAGTTCCCCACATTCTTGGTCAGGTGCCACTGGACATTTGAGAAGATATTTTATTATCTCATCACAGCTCAAAACATTTACAGAACAGATTAAGCATTTTATAGCAAATCTGATGCTAGATCACTTCTGATGAGGGTTGTTCTTATTCACCGAGGTGACCTTACAGTTAAATCTCGGATTACAGGCGTGCCTAAAAAAATAGCTAATAACCTGGATGCAACTTCCACCACTTTTATGAAAAATGTACTTAAGACTCCCTTTACTCTGTACTACAGAAGAAATCAGTCAGAACCAATTTATTCTATGAGCTCTTGGGGGATCTTTGAAGGACCCAATTGTGTTGAACATATCTGTGTGTGTGTTTGTGTGTGTGTGTGTACACACAAGCACAGCAACCTCAACCGATTTACTGCATTTTCATCATAAACCCCAATGAAGAGCTGCCTTGGAGGTCCTTCTGACCATTCAGAAATCCTAAATGGACATAGCAATCCCACACAACTGTGAGTGCACAAAAACTTATGGTTGTCAGTTCGAGATGTCTCCATATTGTTCATTTTAAAACAATAAAAACGCAAACAATAAAATGCTGAAACTCATGACGAAGGTGCAGAAACCTCCTAAATTACACAGATTGTTAAGAAACACATCCTAGTGATACGCTCGGTGGAGCAGAAGGTGAGAACTAGGAAAAAGAAAAAAGGAAGACATCGGGTTAATGAAAAAGGAAGCAAAAACTGAAAAAAAAAATGTCCTCATTTTTTATCTGGCCTTCTTTACATCTTCTCCCATTTCTCTAATTGTCAGGAATGCTGACCTCAGCTCACTTGTTTCTGCGCCAATTCTCCCTCTCACTTAATCTAATCATCACACCATTATTTCACTCCTCCTCTCTCAGACCTCCCTTCACCTCCACTCCGACTCCCCCCAGCCTCCATATCTGCTTAAAGCGACCAACAATGGGTAGAAAGAAGAAAAAAAAGAGGAGCAAACTGATGACTCAGGCTCAGGAAAATTATTTCTTCACGATAAAGCTTTGGGGAATATTAGATTAGATTATTTTATCATCTAGCCTTTCATCGACAAAGAAAAAAACCTTCATACATATCAAAGCAATTATCAACAATGAAAAGTTGCTGAGTCATGGCTGGGCAAAACCTACTTTTAAATTATAACAAATTTAATTATTCTCCCCATTTTTACATTAAAAAGGCATCTGTTAATAAGTGGAAAATTAAAATTGGTAGGGGAAATGAGTTGAGTATGGTGCTGTGGGGAATAATTTCGTCCAGGCAAAGTCTCTGTAGACTAATTAATTAGAATAGTCCATAGTTTTTCACCCTAACATGAGAGTTTTGATATGCAACTAAAGATTAAAAGTACAGTCGAAAAATGGAGTGATGAACCTCAGATCAGAGTTTACCATTTAAATAAAACGACCCCAGTCTTTCAAACCTTTAAACATAACTGTACAATCTTTGCAGTTCAGGTGATTAACTCAGTTTTTTTAATTTTTTAGATTCCTGTTAGTTTATTTGCTTCATTAAAATAACTTAAAAAAAAACAAACTCAGAAATGATAAAGTAAACATCAGCAAAAGAGCCTCTCACTGGAGTAGAAAGCGTATTCCTCAACAACTCCTTGTCGTTTCATTTTAAATCACCTGTTTTTGCTTTCACTGCAACCACCATCACATTTCGTCTCCGTCCTTCATAACACAGAAAGAAATAAAACTTGGACTGGAGAGGAAGCAGGCTGTGACAAGGGAGAAGAGAGTGAAGAGAGTTGAGGTCATCTTGATCTACAGCTGTCTGGAGTAAGAGGTCAAAGGCCGACATAAAGGCAAAGCTTTCAGGGCCATTCACATTTTAATCACACACACAGGTGGGGATTTATGTGTGCTGAACGTCTTACCGCAGCATGTTGTCTGTTACACAGACTCATAAATCTGCTTAGACTAAATCTGTCTTACAGTTATGCTACACCAAATTCTCATACAGATTCATGAGAGTTTATACTTATAATGCGTTTTAAGTTTTGGCTTATATAACAATAAGCATATCTCTCTTTGGTGTCTCGACATTTGGTGCAGGTGTACATTACCTTGCAAAACTATTAACAGTTCTTAGAAATTCTTGGTCAGTCTTTTTTTTACATTTCAACTAAACATCAATGTTTTTAATTGGGATCTTATCTTAAGGATAACACAAAATAGTGCATAACTTAACTGTAATTTACAAATTTTACATTTTCAGCTTCGCGCATCCAGATGTGGATTATTATTTGTAAAATAGCTAAAGGGTCATCAGATTGAGCCCCTGTGAAGAGCAGTTTTGAAGTCCTGCCACAGATCTCCAGTTGAATTTAGATCTGAACTTTGACTAGGTCATTCTAACATGTAGATGTGGTTAAGTATAAACTTATTTCCTCTATTTCATCTGATTAGATAAGTTTCTCCCATCTTCCCCATATTTGAGGCAAACTACTGAAAAAGGATATATTATGACTTTCTTCCAACAATTATGTTTTAGTCATTATTTTACTGAAACAGATTTGTGAAATGCATGACAATGCGTATGTCTTGTCAACAAATGTTCCCACTTGAGCTGTGAGTCTCTGACACAGACCACATTTTCCAGCTTTTAATTTGTAAACTGTTTTCCAGGTGACAAATAGGTGAAACTGTCCGATGGTCTATCATAAAAAAAAATCCCAACAAAATACATTGAAGTTGGTGGTCGTAATACAGCAAAATGGAAAAAGATTTCAAGGTGTATGGATTTGCTAAAACACTGTAAAAATCTGTTAGAACTGTTGGCTTTTTTCAGATGTTAAGGGACTGAAAATGAGAGCACAACAGAGATCTTCAGACAGGAAAACCTTGAAATACTGGATAAACTTCTTACACCACTGTCCACACAAACAAACACACACTCCGAGAAGAGCATAGCCGAGCTTCTGTGTTGTCAGTAACCACCTTGGAGACGCAGAAGTGTCATAAATGTCTTCATATGAAACCCAAAGAGATGAGGCAGGGGGTGAGGGAGGAAGTTGAAGAAGAAGCTTGTTAAAGCGATTTCATTGGACAGAGATACTCTCTAAAGCACCCAGCTCATATTTTTACCACCAACTCAAATTGATTCTCAATTCTGTTTTCTTGCACCAAACCCTATTTAAAATGTATTCTGTTGGATAAAATTTTCAATGCTCAAATAATCTAAATCCAAAGAAACCTCAGACTCATCCTGTACGGCGTTGGGTATTGTAGTAGTTTTACCCAGGAAAAGCCAAACTCTGTGTCTCTGGTTGCATGTGTGTAAATACTTCCCACTTTTGGTCATGTTTATATCCTTGCTTTTGGCCTGGGTTTGTGTGAACATAGTGTTAACACCTAACTGTCTTACAGCGGTGATATAGTGTTTAGACAGGGCATTTTGTTAGTGCACATCTGGAGAAAATGTCTTCATTGATTCAAATATAATAAGTGAAATTAAAGTTAAGATAAATACAGAATCGGGGTGTGTGTGTGTGTGTGTGTGTGTGTGTGTGTGTGTGTGTGTGTGTGTGTGTGTGTGTGTGTGTGTGTGTGTGTGTGTCCGTCCCTAAAACGGGTCGTGGTCACATCTGGACTCACTTTCTGGCTTCCTTCTGTGTTTTCTTTTCTCTCTCCATCACTTCCACCTCACCTGAGCTCCCCCGGCTTTTATTTACACCTCTCTAAATATGGCTCTCATGTTCCCCAGGTTTATTTTGTCTTTATTTTGAATGTCTCTATCAATTCACCACCTCTTTTGTCATTTTTCATCCATACTCCTCTTTGGTTGTCTTTAAACCTGGTCAGGAATCTCTGCTCATAAGCCAGCTGATGCCAGGCTTTGGGCGTTTTGTCCTACCTGCTGTTTGAGCTGCTGAACCAGGCTGTCCTTCTCTCTCTTCAGGGCTGACACCTCTTCCTGGGTTTTCTTCTTTTTGGATGAGGAGAGCTCCAGCAGAGCGATATTGGCATCCTTCTCGCTTATGGCGGCCAGCAGCGCTTCTTGCCTGCGCACAAAACAATACAGGTTAGATGTGTTAGTGTCTTTTTCAAAAGAAAATATGGTATAATATATAAAATTGTGCAGAGGCAACATTGGTAACTGCCACCAATGAATAATACATATATATATATATATTTTTACTACTACTATTGCTATGTTTATTACAACAGAACATAAGACTACTCTACAGAATTACAATATTTTTTTATGTACAACAAACATTAAATTCTTCTCAGGAACAGCAGTTACAAAGACAGACTGTACATGATCAAAAAGCATCAGTCAGCTATAATGGAGCTGTAATGAATCCAGACCTTAAGCTCTTGTTAGATTTACTGTTACAGAGTCTCAGTGCCATCTCTTTGAACCAGACAATAGTTGGATGGAGGAGCAGCGGCGGTTCTGGGCAGATTTTTGCTTATCCCTATCTGGTCTCTCTTGACCCTCTTTCTAGGGTCAGTTGTTCCACTCTTATTTTCTGTGTGTTTTTTTTTTTTGGTTTGTACAAAGAGCAGAGAGGATTTGAGGTCGTGTTGCATAGAAACCAACACTTTTCTTACTTTTTTTTCCTGTTTTGCTGAGCCTACACTCCACAAAACAGAATATAAACAGAAACATTAAGATGTTATTATTACGGAGCTAACATCTAGACTTTTAGTGATGTGATTACAAATTATACCAAATACAACTGATTTACTTTTAAACAAAAGAGAGGTTTTTTTAATCTAAAAAAAAAGCATCTTAGATTTTAACTGTTGTCTACTTAAAAAAAAAAAAAAAACTGCCTTCGGTTCCTTAAGACGCGAATGCACACATTTCTGAGCTCCATTTCAGTTCTGCTCTATGTCCAGCCTTCCTGTCTCTATCTCGCTTTCCCTCCTGATTCGATTGGGAAGCTGACAGATGAATAACATTCTTTGTGGTCGGAAAGCAACAAGCCGCATCAAATTCATCCCATCAGCCACAAATTGGGCCGAGCTAAGATCCAAAACAGTTAATTCTCAGAATCGTATGTTTTCAGAGGGAATCTAAATCACTAAAGGAATTTTTACAATCCCTCACAGCTGAAGGACAGGCCACACTAGTAACACATCCACATAAATACAAAGAAAGCTGAGCATTATATCAATAGGTTTAACAAAAGATCAGACTTTTACAAAATAATATTTAAGATAAATCAAACATGCAAGGAAAGGCATGCATTTCGTGACAGATTACAATAAAATACTTGCATATGTCATGGCCTTGAATATTTTAGAGTGAATGTGGCAAAACTGTTCAAGTATTAAGGCAGGAGAAAGGTATTAAAGCTGTGCAGCTTTCACCAACACCAGATTGTAATAGAAAGATTTGGCGGTGGCTTTACCAGCGGAGACCCCAACTGATGCAAGCAATAAACCCACAACAATTGTTTAAGGATGTGCTGGAAGTTGAGCTCTGAGAGTTGACTTTTTTGGTGCTGCTTTAGGAACAACTATCAGACTTTACAGAAGTGTTTATAATTTTCTGTTTCATCATGGCATCCACAAACATACATCCCAGAAATCCACAATGATGGAGAAAAGATTCCTAAAATTCCTATTTTGTTCCTTTTGTATAACACACAATCGCGTTCTTACATAAACACTGACAAAGCCATGCAAGGAGGAATGCCGAGATGATGACATCTAAATGGAGACTGATTGCGTGTTTGGACTATGGGAAAAAATATCCTCGGTCAACCTCACTGACCAAACTGTCAGTGGGCAAACGTCCCATTATGCATCTGAAAGTAAGCAAAAAAATCTGAGATTGGTAGATCGGATCCCTGGGCTGGTAAATAAAATCTATCAGACTGAATTAGATAAGTACTTACCTATGCAAAATATTTCTACTTAGAAATATAAACAATAGATTTGCAAATGTTGTGATGACCTTTAAATCTAAACACATACTTTTAGAGATACGCAGAAACCATTATGTTGCAGTTTGTGTGTGTCCTGGCTCCAATACAGCTGATTCAGACGCCTGAAATAACTCCTCAACTTCTTAGCAAGTAGTATTTAATTCTGGAGAGGAAGCAATTTTTTGAGTCGGGTGGGGTGAACAAAGCAAACATCTTAAACATGGATGGATGGATGGATGGATGGAATGATGGGAAGAATCACTGAGAAAGAAAATGGATGATTGACTAGTGGATTTACGGACAGAAGGATAGAACAAATAGATGTACAAGTGGCTGATGGGTAGTTAGACGGATGAGCAGTTCTTTCTATTGTCTGTCAATAAAATTCCAGACTTGTTCAGTTTGCGTAGGAATACTAGTAAATAAAGTGTCTGTTGGCTATAAATATAGTCCCTGATTATAAAATATTATTGAAATGTATTTCTTTTTACGTGAAATAGTATTGAATCTATTCATTAGCAAAAGTATTTTCCATTCCTTTCTGTGGACAATTCGAAACTATAAAAGCCCCAGACAGTGTCTCCTTTCAATATTTTGTTCCACTGATAGAGAAACTAAGATTCGCACAAAGAAAGACTAATGGAACATTATTCTCATTAAAGCTAACAGAGCGTCTAGTTTTATACCATATCTGAGAGTTACCTGCCAGAACTCGGCACTTATAAATTGCTGGTGATAATATTATATTCATTCCAGATGCACTTGTCTCATTCTGGGTCTCTCCCTTCATCTCTGTCAGACTCATACACAAACACGTACTTAAGACACTCGACTTGGCCTTCTCAGCTTGCAAAGCTAAAACACGTGCTCTTGACAAGCGCTGGCTGCGGCTACTGCTGTTGCTATGTAATCAGAAAGAAACTGTTTCAAGTGCAGCAATCTTTTGGTAAATCGTGAGACGATTCTTGTGTCAGATGGCACTTAGAACGCTGAATGCTCCTGGCACTGTCTGCACTATGTCATTATCACGGAAACTGGAAAAAGACAATGGAGCGAGCAATGCGAGGCGAAAGATCCCCAGAGGATAAAGATCCTTGGATGTGAAACTCTCCTTTCAAGTTTAAGGAGCAGAGCAGAATAAAGGACGGACCACTAAAAGTAACAAAAAATAAAAGCTTTTCGGAAAGGTTAACACCAAGATACTCTTACTTAATCATTTGCCAACATCTTTTGACTGAAACGCTGTGAGAACCAACAACAAATTCCAGAGAATATTCATCGTAATGTGCAATTGTTGGTTTCCACCATTTGCTAGTTTACATATTCACCCAGTGGACCCATGGTTTTGCTCCTGCTTCCTCCCAAAGTCCAGAACATGCATACTGGGTGAACTGGTCACTTTGAATTGCTCTTAGATGTGAGAGTGTGTGAACATCATGTCTCTTTAGACATACAAAGTCTAAAAAGTGAGTATACTGAGCTGCCATTGTTTGAATGAGATGAAGAAACTTCACACACAAATCAACACAGGTGTTGATAACTTAACAACTCAAGCTCAAGTCCAGCAAAAGAATACAAGCTTTTAGAGTCATGCACAATAAGTCTACTTTACTATTTGCTCATTTCTAGGTGCTGCTAAAAGTGTAAAATCCTTTTCAGTGCACAAAGAAAACCTGCATTTTATGAGTGTTTATATAAAAAGTTTATAGTGAACTGGTAACAGGCTGCAAAATGTTCCCATCAGGTGGTAAAAGTGGCGTAAAGTAAAGCCGTCATGTTTTTATAAGAGCGTTTCATTGGTAAGTCACAACTTAACAAGTCTCTGTTTATAATTTTACTCTTGTACCACTTCTCAATCACTATAAGCTTCAAGCCCACCTTTCTCACGTTTCTTTCTCTCCCTTAACACCCCCGTCTTTGTCACTCTATCGTTCCACTTCTCTTTCCTCTCTATCTGTGAAATAGGCAGGGGGATGGATTCTTTCCGTTATTCGCCGGTCGTGTGCCATGATGTCATCGCTGCTGCGACAAGGCAGACAGTAAGCAGATATACACAAATGCACCAGGCACCTGACCCCAGCCCCAACACGGACACACACACGCGGACACAGAGATGGGAAGGCGCTCTCCTTCCTCAAACCACTTAAGGCCCCCCACTTTATCAGAAACCCTAATGCCTGGTCTTAGATCACTCACATATTTCTGCTCACACACTGAAGCTGCTTCTCATGTATGCCGTCTTATCGCTTTCACAAAGTTGACATTCATTGCAATCTGCTGTGTTTAAGCTATGCTGACGCTCGCCGGGGTGTGTGTTCTCATGTTGTATTTTAACTGCCTGTGCATATGTGTATATCCATGAGTGTGTGTATAGTAGATTTGAGTCCAGCGTGATATCGGCCAGTCTTTGTCTAAGACAAACACAGAGCTATTGGAGAAATAATCCCCTTTCACTGCTCTCTGTTTCTGACTGACCGATACAACTATCCATTGTTTTTTCCGTTACGATCTGCTCTGGTTTACACAAAACACTAAATTAAGGCTGCCAGAGTCTTGGTATTGAACTGCTGTTGTATTTGTTGCATGTCTACTAAATAATCCACCTCATGTCTGAGATAGGAAGGTTTCCATCGCATGTTAAAATTCAAAATCAACCATCCAAATCTTTAGTAACACATTTTTTATTAACATCTTCTCCTAAAAGAGAAACTCACAAATAGTTATTTTTTAAAGTTCAAGTCAGGTTTAAAGTCTTTCACTCCAAATCAAAGTCTCTATTGACTGAAAGTGACACTTTCTTGGTGTATACATGACATCTAGGCTGTTTGAAAACACAGCAGAAGAGGAATAAAATCTCAAAAATGAGGAATACAATTGAGCAACAAGCAGCATGATGAATTTCTCCACAGTAACCAGCAGTGTAATCACATCAGCCCCGTTTAGTCCGCTTTAATGGAATTCTGATTCATTTACCTAACATGTCTGGTTTGTTTGGGGAAGTGTGAATGTGCAACTGATCTCTGACATGAACCAAAAAAACTGAACTCTAGTCTGTCTAAAAAGCTAGGTTTCATTGAACTCTGTTGTGGTTGGAATGCATATGTGAATATCAAGCAGACCAGAGACCACTCCAAAACCAGGAAGTGGACTAAAATGTATAAAATCAACCAAAATGTGAGTTTGGCACATGAAAAACAAAAGAGCAATCCTATAACCAGTAAGAACTGATGCCACTCCATCTCTATTTACATTTTGTTTAGAGGAAGGTGTCTTGTTAGGTCGTTGTGTTGCTTTTTTAAATAGTTCTTGGTGAAACACCACCACAGGGAAGAGGGTAAGCAGGTTGCTCAAAAGGTGAAAGCAAACCTGAAAATGTAACAAATGCTGCAATTTTTGGTCAAACTGAGTCTACCTCACCATAAGGTGCAAAAACACTGCATTACAATTATGAACAAAAAGTGCTGCAGCAAATCAAAGCACTTCATTTTTTGTTTGTAGAATAGAAGTTGAACTGGATGAGAGCTTGCACCCTTTTTACACCGTTTCTTTGAGGCAGGTTTTGAACATCCGTGTCTTGAGTTTGAAGATAAAACCATAACAGGAGTCTCAAAAATGAGGCTGTCTCTGATCTAGTCTCTAAACAGAGACTGTGGTAGTGAAAGGCAAAGCTAGCATTGGTAAAACTGAAGTTTGATCTGATAATGGTGTCACTGGGCTGATTCTGCTTTTTTGACTTGCTGTGTGCAAACAGAAATGTGAGGAAGGAAAAGGAAATTTGTGTTTGGTGGGTTATTTCATTGTTGCAACAATGCTTTTTGGTAGCAACTCTTTGGTAGTTATGTCTGTTTATTTCCCTGTAAGTGGAGCCACAATAAGAAAATTGAATTTGCAAGTTAAGAGCAGAGCTGGGAATAGAGGCTGTGCCCATGAAAATATTCCCAGATCTTCTGTGGTGGGTGGGGTGTGATGGTATGAGGCCACATCTCTCACTGGAAAAACAAGATAATTGAAGGCAATCTCAATGTAGAGAGACATTGACTTGAGATTCTGCAACCAGTGACAAACCCCATGGTGTTCACACCAAAGTGGCCAACACAACTACAGAGACTGATTTGTCAGTGATGGTTCAGGAATGAGATATTATCCCACAAGGAAGAGGTAGACAGGTTGTTGAGGCTGTGTACACAATTGGTGGCCCAGATTATTACATTTTAATTTGCTTACATGTCTTGTTTCTTAAATCTTTAATCATCTAATCCAATAAACAACACCAAAGAAGAGTGAAAAAAAAAAATGCTGCTTGGCATCGGTAAAGAAGAACTGGTGGATTTTTCATGGTTACAACCCATACACTCAACTCTGCTGTTATACACCCATAACTGTGTTTTCCTCACAAATGTGGAATTATTAGGAGGGAATAAACATACTTCTTAAATGTATAAGATTTATTGCCAAGAAGCATTGTAACAACAACAAAGAAATAATATCCTTACTTTCCGTGCAAAGATGAACTCTAATTCTTTTGTCTTTGCCTCCATTTCTGTTGCCTTTCCCCCTCCACATTTTTCTCTCCTTCACACAAATCAGCATACACTCACATTCATTGCTACTAGTTTCTTGGTCTCCAGAGTGAAATCCTGCAGAGAAGTATTTCTCGCCCAGCTGACAGCTTTTGACCTGCGGCACACAACCAGTGAGCAGTGAGCCCCACCGCCCCCCGTTCTTATCGGCACTGAGACAATTCCCTCTTTCTCTCCATCTCACACACACTCAAACTCTTAAACATCATGGATTTAATTTATACAGCAAAATATATATCTGACATGAAGTCAATAGTCCCTGTTAGTGCTGCTTTTGCATTGAGATTTTCTCTTTCTCTCTCTCACAGAATCCCATTGAAACTCCCAAACACAACTACCGTGAGCCGCATTTTATAACCAGACAAGGAAAAACACAGCAGGTCTTTATGGAACATGTGTTGTAGCCGGCCTGCCATGTGAGCGGCATCAAAGTGGAGAGAGCCAATAAAGGTTTGGTTTATTGTTAAGTGTTAACTGTAGCTCAGCACTGTCATTAAGTGTCCCTGCACTACATTAAAACAGCGCTTATCAGACTAACAACTAATAATTACATACATGTAGAACGTTACAACTGGACCACACTCTATATATATATAACAGGTAGAAATGTTCTAAAAAACCTGAGTAAAGATGCAATTGCTATGTGGAACATTAGGTAAAAATCCCATTGATTTTCAATTTACAGCTATAATCTAAAATATGTTAACTGATCAGGAAATTTTTATATGTATTTTAAGTAAAAAAAAAAACAACACTAAAATTCACATCAGCCAGGTCTCACGTCTAGGAACTGGGGATTTTTAAAGGTATTCATGCCATTAAAATATAGTTTTGGGTTTTAAACGTTGTCGTCCTGCTGGAAGGTAAATGTCAGCTCTGATCCAAAGTCTTTTGCAGCCACTAAAGCTTTAACTAGCTTCCCTGTCAATCTGAGGGAGAGCAACCCGACAGCATGACGATGCTAGTTGTCCACCACAGTTTTTCATGGAGTCTACAGCCAAAATTCTAATGATTGTTAACAGCACAGACTTGTGCGATTTTGCTTTTTTCCATTGTAAAAGCGTCCTATACAACCGACCCCTTCAGTTGTAGGTCAATAAGGGGAAACTACTAGTGTCACACAACAATCCATAAACTGAAGTCAGGAACGTCACTTCTGCCCAAGTTTCCATTGGTCTCTACTACTCCTAAAGTTCTCTGATGTTGTTTTAAGTGGACTGCCATGGCTGGGTAGGTTGTGCCATGCTGCTTTGATTTCTGGATGATGGATTTATAGCGCTCTGTGAGGGGTTTGCAGTTTGGGATTGATAACTTTATTCTTTATGCTTTTAAACTTTTCCAGAACCTGTCTGCTGTGTTCCTTGGTTTTTATGATGCTGATTGTTCACTGACAATTATCTGAGGCCTTTACAGAACAGCTACAGTAATACTACGAATATATTACACATGGGTTGACTTTATTTTAGTTTTCTCTGATCTGTTGCATATAGCTCCAGTAAAATACAATAAAATTTACTGTTGTACTGTGACAAAACGAGGAAAAAGATAAAGACAAGAGTCATTGTGCAAGGCCCAGGATAAAGCACAGAAAACAACATGCTTTTGGGAATAATCTTTTTGAGAATTGGCTCTTCCCTGTCTGTGCTTTTAAACTAAACTGGAATTGGGTCAGAGAGCCTGGACATGAATGATTTAGCACAGAGTCAGAGGATGGCACCGTCTGAGGGAAGTGTTGGGGAAATAGGTTAAAGCTGGTGCATGGGATATCTCTGTGTGTTTTTGTGTTCCAGAGGGGAAAGAAAAGCTCCCCTCCAGAGCTGTTGTACATCAGAGAGCTTAAAAAAAAAAAGAGGACAAGAAGCTTCATAACACACACACACACACACACACACACACACACACACACACACACACGCATACACACCAAGACGCGCAGAGAAACAGCACTGACAGGGATGGGAATAAAATAACTGGAGGATTTGGAAGGAAAACAAATCAAAGAGACATGAAGGGGGAGAGGGAGGCAGAGAGACAAAGATGGTAAGGAGGGAAGAGAACGCGAGCAGGAGAAGAGGGCAGGTGGGACTACTGCATGACAGAATGAGGATCTGTTCTTGACACATTCCCCATTTTTCTCACTCCCTTTTTTCTTCTAAAAAAACTTCTCTCGCTCCCTCACAGTTTTTCTTTCTACCCGTCGCTCAGACTCTCTCACACACATACGCAGATATAGAAAAACCCACAGTGTGACTAATGAGAGAAGTGTAAAAAGGGCTTTAGCCATGGTCGGCGGGAGCTGGCTCCGTCCAGCGGACCACACACAAGCACACCAACTCAGAGGTGTGACTAAAGATGCAGCTTTGTCTTCGCTGGGGCTCTAAACAGTAAATCCGTTCCAACGCTCTTCTACCGAGACCAAGACATCTGCTAACAATCTGTCAGCACTCGAGCAGCAACCAGTCACGGTAACAGACACCTGTGACTTCCAGATGTGCACTAAGGAATGCTGTAAATTTGAAAAATTTCCTCTTAGTGTTGGACAATAATGACTAAAAAACAAACATTATATTTGCCACCGCACATCTCAGCAATACTTGCTGGCACACCTGCCACAGATGTGTAAAATGTCTTAAAATAAACTCCTTGTTATTTTAAGGCAAAAACAACCAAGCTCTAATTTTAGTGCATTTATTTAGTGGTGGGAAAACCATCTAAGATGAAAAATGCAACGTTTTTAACAACATAACCAGCAGCGAAATTAAACTTTGCACTCACCAACAGGATGAAACCGGATACTGATCCAGACACCAACATAGTGAGGTGGATGGAGAGAGAGGTAAACCTGTTGCAGCAAAGATTAATGTTTTATGGGTCACCAAATCTCCATAACAACCGTTAGACGCTATCTACATGCCAACCCATTATTTAAAAACCAGCAAAAAGCCTTTTTTCCTACATTTACAAATTTTTACATGTGTAGAAAACTTTTTTTTTCCTACACATCTGCACATGTCTCCGAATTATCAGGCAAAAAAAATCCACAGTGAGCAATTTTTATGAATGTACAAATCTTAGAAAGCTTTAACAGCAGAGGTGTCAACAATTCACCCCTACTCAACCAATCTTCTTATTATGGGATTACTCCTCTACTGAATAAATAAATTTAAATGACAGGTTGGCTTTTCGAAAGGTTTCACTGTGCGAATATGCAACTGCTACGACATACCGATTTAGTTTGTTTTCTAATTACTCGTTTCCATTATTGTCAATAATTGGGACCACCGTTTTCACCTTAATGTTTTTGAATAAGGAATAAAAAAATAAATGTCTTAATTTCATAACAATGAACAGGCTTTACCTAAAATGAGCTATTTTTCAACATAATCGTCTTCAAATCAATTTTTATCTTCTTGTTGCTCCGTTTTTCCATTTCAAAGTTTATGCTCTTGTTTCCTGCTATTTAATAAACAGTTTGCTGGGGTGCCTTGAGAAACCAGCAATTAGCAGAGGAAAACATGTGGGTTTAAGTTTATTTTGCATCCTTTTTCTACACTTTTGTTTTTCTCCCAATTTATTACTTTTGGTTCTAGGATGTCACACTTGTTCTTGCCTCCTATAATAACATTCTATCCAATTATCTCACGTAATTGGTGCAAGAATTCAGCACACCCTTCACAAACTGCAATTAAAATGCGGAATAATGGATTCCCAAGTTTCCATAAAGTCATATTTTGTACATTAATTTAGCTCTAACAGCAACAGCCTTTGCCACTGCCCCGATCCTCAAGGACAAAACTAGTAAGAGTGACGAGGTTGGAGAGCAGAAGAAGAATGGAAACAAAGCAGCAAGCGGTGATTCGAGATTGTGAGGCTAAGTGTCAAAACGGCATGCCCCTTCTCGTCACATAAAGCTCTCAAAAAGACAGACAAACATAGACTTCCATTGGCACACTGTGAATGTGGATTAAGCTCATTGTTGTGTGAAAGGATCAGAGCATCGGTTTCTTTTTGGTGTTGCCATAAGCATGTGTACATGCATTTGTGTGGGAGGATGCATTTTTTATGCAAGTGTCTTTATGTGTGGGTGTGTATCTCGGAGCGCTGCTGCCAGGGAGTAAGCTACGAATGGGTTTGGAAGTTAGTACGCGTGTGTTCGAGAGGCTTAAGTGTACGATTTTTTTTGTTGGTGATGGTATAGCTGATGGTGTGTGTGCATGTGTGTGAGCGCCTCGCTCACGTCTTGTTGTATCTGCAGAGATGATGGTTGCAAAAGGCGGAAATGTCGTTCCACTGACAGAGCCGCTGGAAATGGGATCTTTGACAACACACACAGTCACACACATCATTGATTAGTTTCAGTATGCAGTGACAAGTGTGACGACAAACACAGCGAGAGGGGATGAAATACAGCCGGAAAAACACAGATCCGGTCAGAGCAGCATTTCCACACAGATGTATACTGTTAAAGGATGGAAACTGGGAAAAAGGATGGAAGGATTTTAGGAAGAAGCAATATGAGTTTGTGGGAGAATGGGATGTATAGAGTTGAGGTATTTCATAGTGACAGATGGAGTGAAGGAGGGACAGCAGGAATGAAGGAGGGGGTTACTGGAAGGGGTGAAGGGATGCGTTCGGATGGGAGGGAGATAAAACAGAGAACAGAGCAGCTCAAGAGGAATAAACTGAATTTATAGCATTCACCTTGAAGCATCAGCCCAGCTTTCCGCTGCAGGAAGCTTGAAGACACAAGCCGTGTTGGAGTGCCTGCAAGTTTTATTTAAAGTCCAGCTTTACACAAAACTCTGCACTATTAAACCAATATTCTGTTGTGTGGTTTGGTTGACACATTTCTTATACGAGAAATTGAGACAACCGTACAGGAATCCCTGTTTTTTTTTCAAATGGGATGCTGATCCATGAAAAACACACATTGATTTAGTTGAAACTTGCAATGAAGCCAATTTTACCATTCTGAAAACTACCAGAAAACACAACAAAAAGTCTCCAACTCAGACTAACCAAACAGTTCTTTATTTAGCCATAACATAAAAACCTTCACATTAAAACACCAAAATAATGATGATAAGCTGAACACAAAAAAATCTGTCCTTGGTCAATTATTTAGTTGTTGGTGCTCTGATCTTAAAGCTGCAAAATATCAAGTATAATGATTACATGGTGAAAATGAACCAAAGAGCAGTTGAGAATGAAAAACAAAACGTTATTTATACGGTTACATAAGCAGAGGATGAACACTTTGTACACTGTACCCTGCATAACTGGTTAGAAAAAAAGCTTTGTTTAAAACTTATGAATTGCAGCATTTTTTCTTTTTCACTTTATTTCAGATTTGTTTGGTTTCCACTGACCAGGACATCTTTTTTCGTTAAAGATGAATGACTTTATATTTCACAAAATAGTGTTAATTTGGACCAACCCACAGGAATTCAAATTTTTTGATTAGAAAACAATGCTGTGAATTTTTTTGAAACTAGTGGTACAAGACAACCAACTGAAAAAAATAAAAATACAACCAATATCTTTGTTTAACTTATGTCATTAAATCAATTAATCAAATACTCAGACATTACAAGATGTCCAAATAAATGAAATTCTGGCGCTAAATGGACACACAGTGTTAGTAAAGCAGAACAGTTGAGGCTTTTAATTCAAACAAATCTTAGTCCGCCTCCCTGCTGGTACACACACATTGTCAGCACATTCCTCTAACTGTATCACAGTTAGTTTGCATAGTCTCGGAAAACGCAGAAAGACAGCCAGCCACACGACACACTGCACCGTCTGTGTGTAGAAAGGAGACAGGAGGGTGGATGTGTGTTCTTCCAGCTGTATTCTGTATGTATTTCTTCATGGGAATGAGCGCGTGTGCATGTGTGTTAAGGTATCGTGTGTCCGTGAAACACTGGGTATCATATATCAAGCTTTAGAGCAACATTAAACCCTACACCGATTTAATGCAAGGCATGAAATCAGACATGAGACCCCCAGGAATTAGAGCAGCCCCTGTGTGAGATATATGAACGCAGCATCGTTTACAGCGATCATGTTTAACTGTGGGAGAAAGCCAGAAACACATGACGTATTTGCTCACATCTTGTGAAATATGTGAGCAACGGTGTCATTAACATAACTCAGTCAGACAACCAGCAGCTATCTGTGCAGTAGTTCTTTCTCTGTAAAGTGTCACACATTCTTCAAGCTGTACGCTCCTACAGGTGATTCAGTGGAGTTTTTCTTTAAAAGGGATTTCCTGATGGATTTTCTGAAGGCTGCTTTTAATCAGATAAAAACCAGGACAAAGTAGAAAATAGTAGATTTGACGAAACTCAGCCAAGCAACCAGAAACTGCTGACTGGTGCAGAATACACCGTCAAATATTATCACGGTTTTTAAGCGAATTTGGCTCCAGAGAAAAATATTGTCAGACTTTATAATTTAAACATTTTTCTTTTACATGTGGCGATGTGCAAAATATCAAGCTACCCCCTCATCTCTCAGAAGAATGACTTGTTAAAGGACTTTAGTGATACTATACCAAATCTCATGCTTCCCAATTCATTTTTCTTTTCTCCAGAAAAGCTTTTAATGCTTTGCCAGCTTATTTAAGTTTGCTCTAAAAGTTTTCTAGGTGTGGTAGCTGGTGGATTCAAATCAGAAGCCGCTGAACGGCTTTGACAATTTTAATGGATGTATTGACAGCAGTGCAGAAAGTCTTGCCTTACAGATGGCTGAACACTCAGATTTTTATACATTTGGACAACAATTTCCAGTTCTAATCAGAAGTTTCATTTTAGGTTTTCAGTGATTTGTAAGGATCTTTTTTTTTTTTTGAAGGTTTAATAACTAAAGAACATACATTGTTAAATCATTTATAGAATGAAAATTAGAAGCATAAGTTTGAATTTAATGTGGATTTTCTTTCTAATTCTAACTTCTAGCGCAACACTGGCTGGATATTTGACCACTTGTATTAAGTTCTTAAGTATATTAAATAAATCTGTCCAAATATTATTCATCTGACTCAAACTATTATCATGAGTTTGAAGGAAATTGGTTAGGATGTTCAAAATCAGAAAGAAAGAATGAAGTCCCTCCACTAAAATCTCCCCCTTAAAGCAGAACGGAAATATGCAGCTGCCCACACAAACAAGTCAAACATCTTCCAGAGAAAAAGTATTAAGCCACAACGACAAGCACAAGTTAAATATCCAGCCAGAATCTTGTCATAAGTTCTTGATGCCTACCAAAAATTTGTAAAAGAAAATTTAATCAAATGTCTATGCATAACATTTTGAGTCAAAACAAAACATGTCCTGGGAAAAATCTTTAAAGTTGTAAAAAGGCAGTTTTCAAAGGGAAACTGTAACAGATTCTCTGAAAAGAACCAGGAGACAATTGAGTGAAATGTGCATAAGAAGAAAAATACAAATATAATTTCAGAACGATATGCAACTCAACATGGGAAAATTTTAAATGATCAAAGTGAGTTTATTTGGAGTCACACACAATGCTTGCAGTTTTTTTCCATAAAAACTTGGCTGTTGTTTTTTCTGCAAGGAAAAAAAAGGCAAACAGCAGGAAAATGGTTAGCCAGCTGGTCAGCATGTTCTGTGTACGGAAACACAGTCAAAATGTTTGACACACATCGGTAAGCAAGCTGAAACTAAGTGTTGACAAGCTGATGGTTTTCTCCAACTCTAACATGAGATGTTAAAGCACTGAACCAAACAAAAGCGTCTTTCTTTGACTTTACAAGTGCTGGGTAACATTCGGAAATACCACAATATCGGTACAGTAAGTTGATTTCCTTGATGCTGCCCACAGCCCCTTGATGAGTTGTTTCGGTCTGGACCAGCAAAGCGTTAGTGCTACTGTACCAGATTTCCTGTCTTGGATCAAGTGCTTGGGTTCAAATGGAAGGAATGACTCCTTTGGTTTGATTTAGAACCAGCACTGGAATCAGCAGTTTGGTGTTAAAGGGCCATCAGCGGCGTTGCCAAGTCAACGCAGGCGGGGAAAGCATTGAGAAGGGGAAACAGGACTTCCAACATGAGGACATTTATGCTCAGAATGAACATTTTTAGCCACTAAACATATACTGAGTTTACTGTTAAATGTGTAGCTTCCTAAGCCAGAAACTAATGTTTAGGTAAGACATCAGTGAGATGGCTAAAAGGTCAATCCAAAGATAAACAAAGGAAAGAAGTCTGTAAATAATAGGCTAACGCAGAGATATTTACATACACTGTGTGAAAGACACGCAACCTTTTTCTTACATTGTCAGGCATAAAAGAAGAATAAAACTTTCCTGTTCTAGGTCTATTTGGATTACAAAAAGTTATGTCCATCTGCTAAATGCTAAAAATAACAGATTTTGAAGCTTACATAAATCTCCTTTGTATTTGGTAGAATTGCCTTTTAAATTAGGTGACTTGGGTCAAACAACAGTTTGTTGAAATTTTGACCCATTCGACCTGACAGAACAGGTGTAACAGAGTCAAGTTTGTATGTAATCTTGTCCACACACACCATTTCAGTTCTGCCCAAAAATGTTTTGTAAAACTGAGATCAGAGCTATTTGATGGCCACTCTAAAACATTGATTTTCTTGTCGTTAAGTCAGCTGACCTTATGGGAATGATATTTCCATGCTCTATCGAGTAGTCAAATAATTATTAGCCAAACTAATAAGACAGCAAGAAATGCCTTGTAGTTTCACTTTCAGTTTTAAACCTACATGATCTCCAGGTGACTGAAGTGTCCACATAGCTTATTCCTGTTTGAGTTGTAGTTACGTTTATTTGGTACATTTGGTTTGTAAATGTGCTGTTTATGTTGCATGTCAGAGCCTCAAAGCTCATGTGGTGTTTATGTGGTGATTAAATTGTGTAAGTTATAGTGATAAATGTTTAGGAATGCGATGGGGGGAGAATAATTTTCTTCTGCCATCTTGTCTTCCAAAACTCTTAAAATGAAAAAGTCTGATACACAATGGTGAGACGGGGGTATAATAATTTTCATGAAATTAATAAAAAACAAAGATAAAACCTGTTAAGTTATGCTTACTTTGGATGTACTGAGCTAACCCTTAAGGGAAAAGAAAAACAATGAGGTGGGGGTTGTTAAGCACCTCAGTATTGATTCCTCTGACAACTGACATCTACAAGAACATAAACAATAAAACTAACCAAGAGCATATGAGAGTTTACAGTGAAATATTTGATCATACCTGCTGCAAGGAACAAACCCCACACCCTCCACTAAGAGCAGGTCAGAAGGGGAACATAAAGTAAAATCTGATTAACATTCTGGTAAATCAACTTGTAACAGTATGGCGGATATGTGTGTTCCTGTAAAACTGTGTGGTCTGTATTTGACAAAGCAGGTAAGTGTCTATTAAAGTCTATGTGTGCTACATAAATACTCATTAATGGGCCAATAAATTTGCAACAGGAAACCTCGGACATGTCTGGACTTTCATACATGGAGCAATTTCGCATATAAAAACAGAGAATCTATTTATGCATCTATGTACCAGTAAGAACCGCACTGGGTTGAGAAAAAGGTGATAAAATCCTCCACACCAACTACACTAAACCCTTCTCAAAAACAAAATAATACAATTCTAGTGGAAAATGTCATGGTCACAGAACAGGAAAATGAAATCACAGAGTTCATTTCCCATTTGGCCACAATAAAACATTGTCTCATAGCCCACTTTAAGAGGCAGGACATGCCTAACATGGATATTCTCCACGGTTTCTATTTCAGCCCAAAGTGTTGTTCCACTAAATCAGATGTCACCGTGAGGGCTCAGAGAGGATGTAAATTTGCAGAAAATACATGACTGCTGGACTCATCTCAGAAGCACTTAAAATACAAACCCATCTATTAAAACAACATTAAAACAAACGCTGGGTTACAGCCTGCGCATGACTGTGTGTGTGTTGGTGTCTGCATATGTAATCAATCATGTGAAGAGTTGGACAGTGGGACATGGTTGTTGCATTAGCATCATCTCGATGGCTTTAAAGTGCAGAGTGAAGGAGAAGGAAGATGAAAGAAGAGAAGCAAGAGAAGAAACGAGAGGAGAGTTAATGAGGTGTCGGGTGAAGCTCGTGTCATTGAGTCCAATCACCATCTTCCTGGATCACTGAAGCTACATGGAAAAACTACTGCAGATATCAAGAGATCAAGGGCTTAATGGTGCCGAGTTAAATGAGCAGATTTCAGGAAATTATGAATACCAAGCTGGTTTGTTATGTTGTGCAGTAGATAGCACTCATAGCCAAGATATGACTGAAAAATGCAAAAGAAAATACATCTTCTTTTGCTTTCTGGAAAGCAGAAGAGGACATAACAATGTTTGTATTATTAAACTAATCGGTTTCATATGTTAGGAAAAAACCTGAGTATTAAAGGGAAACTGCCGTAATGCTGCATTCAATTTACTTCAGAAGTCAAAACTCCTAAACTCCTGATTTTCTATTTCTAGCAATGTCCTGCAGGGCAAAGCCATGAAAGAAAATAACAATGTAAACTTAACATAAAAAGCAAGGACATTTTGTCTTTGGTTGATTACTTCTTTGATACAACAATGTTTTGTGGCAATAAATCTCAACTCGTTGGAAATCCTGTTTATTGCCACATTTGCAAAGAAAATGCATTAGTGGTTTAACCAGAGTTGAGTATCTGTGTTGTGCCAATAAAAATCTCCCAAATTCTCATTGCCAGTGCCAAGCAGCTTTTGGTGGATGCAGTATAATTGTGTGGGGCAGCTTTTCTCTCACTGTGAACTATTGCTTGTCATCACTAAAGGCAATGGCCATGCAGAGAGATATTTAGATGAGATTATGCAATCAGTGGTGAACCCATATCTCCACTGTGGATGTCTTACAACCACAGAGTGGGGTTGATCAGAGACTACCGTGTTCAAAAAAGTTGTTGATGTACGTGTGACGCTGATTGAATGAAATAGGAATTAACAAATGGGCAATTTTTTGTGTGTATTTTGCAGATGGGTTTGATGTGAATCTTTCACCCTTTAGAAATCCAACTAGTTTTTTTTAGACTTGGAATTTGAAAATTCTGTTTTCCAAGTTCAAATAAAAGCAACCTCTTTTCCATTTCATACCAACAACCAAACCATTTTATTGTGAAGTCATTTCTGAAGAGTTTATATTATCACCCACTTCGGTTGGATAGTTCTGATATCTGGGATCACATTTCCTTGCAATATATTATGAGTAAGGAAAGTTACTTTAAATCCTCAGGGTTGTCAAGGATACTGGTACAACGTAACGCTTTGGTACAACTTGGCGCTTCCTATTCACCAAAATTTCAGCAAAAAGGCAAATACGTCACATATATTACCACTGCTTTTTCCACTGTTTTCAGCCTTTTTTTTTTTTTTTTTAAAGTCATGCTATTCAAAAGTCATAAATACATCCCTATATGTTCTGCTCAGAAATGCGAATGATTTTTTTCCAACCAAAGGTTGGTTTCTTTGGGAACAGAGCATTATTGTAGCCTTTTTATTAACACTGTGAGGAGAACAGTGGACCCTAGCATTTATGTGGTTGTTCACTATTAAAGTTAATACACCACAGTACAAAATGCTCAGTCCATAAAGCCTGAAAGATGGCATTAAAAAGTAATAGTATCTTTGTTTGCTGTGGATTCCCAGTAGCTAAAATGATCATCACATATAAAAGCAACTTCCTGGGAAAAAAAAAAAAAAAGAACTAAAACAGAGACCACATCCTGAGAACAATCATTAGATCTCAACAGAGTTTTATCAGTGTAAAAGTATTTACTGTTTTGGAGCAAATCAACAAGTTCTAAACCACAGCAATAAAATAAACCTTAAGGAATTTTCTTAAGAAAAGCCTAGACAGATTAGTGCAAGATGGGAAAACAAATGCAGAAATGTGAATTTGTGTGATATTTAACAGTGTACCTTTAATGCTATGTTTTCCATATGTGTGTGCTCGTTAAGAAACCAGTATGAAACGAAAAGATAAGTGGTGCATGTAGAGTTGGATGGATAAAACTCAATGCTAAAGCACAGCTGAAATATACATTAATATAAAGAAAGGCACTAAAACATGAGATATGAGTGTTTTTATATTCTTACTTCATCTCAAGGACCTCCTCCAGGTGCTTCCGCCTCTCAGCTCGCAGGGCGGTCAGATGACCTTCCTTCTCAGCCAATGAGAGCTGGGTCGATGACAGCTTGGCTTTCATCACCTCCAGTTCCTGTTTCACCTTTTCCATGGCAACCAGTAGGTCCTCCACCTGACACAGGCCCATAAACACACATTTAGTTTTGGCTTCTTTTAGACCTTTTTGTTTGACTGAAAGTGTCTGAGCATTACTAGTTTGAAAGGTTTAAGAAATCACTCTCCAATGCAGAACATCAAGCAGGTCATTTTCCTACTCCCCGTTTTATTTTTTTTTTCTCTAACCCGTTTTTTTGTCTCCTTCACTTGTCTGATACATATTTTATCTCGGCCTGCTCTTTTCACTGGCTCTATATCACTGTGTCATTTTAATGTGGGTGAGGTCAGTGTGTATTTCTTAAGGCCAGACAACGATTCGGCTAACGTCCAAAGTCAAAAAAAAAAAACTGGAAAGAAAAGAAACCATCCAACAGAAGTGAACAATTACAAAAATGAAACTGTTGAAATGCATTACGTTGTTCTTTTATTTCAAGTAAAACAAATGAAGACAAAACAAATAAAAGGGAAATAATTTTAACTGCCTTTGCAAGAGTTTAAATGTAATGTTTGATATTACGCTGAGGTGGATTTACATTATAATGATCGACTTAATCAATTAACAACACATTTATTTATTGGAGATTTTTTTCCAATTCAAAATTTGGGTTAAAAATTTAATTCAGGATAAAATATATACCCAATTTCAGCTCCATATCGTAATGTGGTACTGAAGGTTAAATAATACCTAAATAACACGACGTCTTGTTTGTGTCTGTGATTGACTCCAGCTTGTGGAGTTTGAAGTTAAGCTGAATAACAGTCAGAAAAAGTCTGCAGAACTCATTGACAACCTAAGAATCGTTCATATAACCAATCTCTCTTCTGGAACCATTTCTAAATAAGATTATCCGTTTAAACGGACGTTTGGATGCATCCCTACGTAACCAAACATAGAAGAAGTCCCAAACTGTAACCATGAAATGGAAGGAAATTGGTTAGGATGTTCAGGATCAACAAAGGGACAGTCCAGGCTTAAGTTTGTAACCTGGTAGAAACAGCTTGAATGCCTCTGTTGTCGTCTTCAGTGAAGGAAGTTTTATATTCGCACACTCGACTGAGAGGGTGTGGAGCAAGAAAGAAGCCCTTGCTCACAAATCGGCACCTTCACGTTTGACTGAAAATTGCAGCATCGGCATGCAAAACCTTTATCTAGGGAGCCGTTTTTGTGGGCAGTTAAACAAGAACAAGACAAGAAGCACAGAAGTCGAAGTGAGGTTTTTATGCCTAAATACACTAACAGCTGTCGAGCATGATGGGGGTCATAGTGACAGGTTCTTTCACTGATATTAAACTTCTGGGATGGACCTGAGCTCTATCATATTTAATATTTGTGTAAAAAGTTAGATACCTGAATCTGAACCAGGAATCCAACATATTAAAATACAGGTTATATTCTTGTATCATGAAGTAATATAACCTGTATAACAGGTATACAGTGGAAATAATAATTTCCACCCCAACACTTAAAAATCTAGCAGTCACAAAAGTAGAATGCTATTATTTTTTTTTTCAAATTTGAGACCAGATTTGAAGATTTTCACATTATAAATATATAAATAACATTATACATAGGGGCTTCTTAAGAGGAATATACAGAGGAAGCTACACGCACATCATTTTTGTCTGCAGCTATTTTATAGTGTCACACAAAAATACAAAACAAGAGTCTGATGTAAGATGTCAGAGAAATGTGAAACAAAAATGAGAAAAAAAAAACAAACGCAAAAAAAAAATCTGATATTTTCTTCATAGTCTGATTGATGCAAAGTCCTTGTGAGAGCAAAACTATTCAAAGTTTGAGCTGTCAAGACAACCAGAGGCAAAACAAAGATGATTTGATATCAACTTTCCCTCCAACTGTTTGTTAAAAATAAAGAATATAAGCACATGAATAAAAGGAAGAATGAAATTAAAAGAAAAGTACCACCTGATAACGGAATAACAAGAACGCTGAGAGTGGCACGTGTTGATTCTTTGTTACCTTTGACCACCTAAATCCGCTTGTGGTGAACTCATGAATTGGAATGTGAGACAGCTGCATACAAATGACAGAGAAAAAGAGAGATGTGAGAAGGAAGAGTGATCGCAGCGAGAGGAGGAGATGAATTCAATGAAGTGGAGAGAAATACAAGAGAAAGGCAGAGGAATGGCCTCAGGATCCAGAGGTAAGGAAGAAGATAGGTGTAAACAAAAGTTAAAGATGATGAAGACTTTACAAACACAGGTAAGTTGTTTTGGAAAAAAGAAGAAATATAAGAGGATGAGAACACAATAGACTAAATACAAATTGCAGAGAGAAATACAAGCAGCATTTAGAAAAAAAAAGGGAGGAAATAAAAAAGGTTGGAAAAGGTGACGCAGAACAATAATGGTGACGGAGTGAGAACGGGGTGGAGAGGTAATAAGCTAGGAGTGACATGGCCAAGCATGAGAACTGAGGGTCTGGAAAGAAGCAAGATGCAGTTTGTGGAAATACTGATTTGCAAACAGTTCCAGACTCAAATTTCTTAGTTTATCTTATATTACAACGGATACGTTGCTTAGGTTTACTATGAACTCATGTTATGTGTGTATGTATAGATGGATGCAGCTCTGTAAAATGCTTGAATCACTCTCCAGACTCTTCCAGACTGGGTCGGCACCATGGAGACCGCCAGCCCTGTGGACGCTTGTGTTCAAGAATGATTTCAGGTTTATTTTAAGATCAAAACAAGATGAACCACAGGAGAAAGGAGCACCGGGTTCAAGAAGTAAAAAATTCTCCGCTTAATAGAAAACGGGAAGCCGAGGAGGGGTATGTCTGTCTCCAGTTTGAGACAGATGGAGTGTGTCACGGCGCTGGCTCACTGCTGTGTCACACACACGCACACCTTTCTGCGCTGATCGCACATACAGTAGTGACTCATGTCTAGCAGCAAAAGTTTGGTTTATTTTCATGTGGTTCTGGTCAAAAGCTTTTGACAGGCAAATCAGGTTCATGGGACAGTCCCACACACACGTGTTGACAGAACAGTCGAAGAAAAAAGCCATCCGCACACCAGTATCGAGTCGGAGTCTGTTTATAAGTGGGACCAGTTTGGCAGCATTTGCATGTGGGAGCCCTTTGAACCAGCCGGCCTCATTAAGGGAGGAAATCGTCTTCTCCTGTCATCGTTTTATGAATCATTATGTGAAAAGTTAATTGCGCTGACGCAGTTGTATAAAAAGGAACTCAAAAATATTTATTTATGATTTACTTGTGCCCACAGAAACGCATTTCCAAAAGCTGGTTTCCATCTGGCTTCTTCTGAAAGCGATTCAGGAATGGTCTGTGCTCAAGTTAAACAGCAGGTCGCACTTCTTTTGGCCATACTTGTCCGTTTGCGTTTGAAAAAGAAAAAAAGCGCTACACAACACATGTGTGTGCGCTTGCTGAAAGGTTGAGTTAGAGTTGTTGACGTTGGGAGAGGACTGCAGCGGGTGTTTGGCTGACATCTCCACTCTTTCACCACAAGCTGACATCTCTGCTCCTTTCTCTTCCATGGGAGCATTTTGAAACAAGGCCTCGTTCTGCCATTAATGGCCTCTGGCCTCCCTAATTGAAGTTGCACTTGCAGCATTTTACCAGCCTAAATGATGTGACAGCTCGGCAATCACTGTCGACAAAAATTAAACACGTGGAACAGGGACTTCAATGTGGTGGAACTAATAAAACGTTTTCTTTACATTCATCCTTTTAAAAGAAGAGAAGAAGTCAACTAGATCACTACCATGCTTCACAGCGAGTCTGCTTGAGGGTAAGGGCAAAAACTGACTGCAGCAGGATATTGTTGTTTGGTCCAGCCATGGAAAACAAAAAGACAGAGACCAAAAGAGGATGGTAAAAACTCTGAATCCCAGAAGGCACTGCATTGACCCATTTTCATACACTGTTCCCAGGAAGGAGGAGTTTCGAAGACCAAAGTATTTTGTAAATAAATTTTTATATGCACAGAAGTTGCCTGTTTTTATTCTGTATATTTATGCAGGGCCTGTAGTGAGAACACCAGTTTATACATTCACTCCTTCATTTATTATTATTTAATACCACATCTCAGTAGACAGGAAATCATGAATTATTGAAAGATTGAAAATTATTTGGTTATTTCTTGATAAACTTTGACCTAAACATCTAATTATGTTAATAATTGCCTTTTGCACTTAATTAAGAATTTATATTTCTGTCAGTTACTGATGATTATCAAGGTCCTGAAGCAGTAAATTAGCCCCAGATCATCACACTACCACTACCATGTTTGACCATCTATGTAACTTAGTGTTTCTAAAATGCTGTTAGTTTATAGCCTAAAAAGTTTACATTTTGATTTGTCGGTATACAAAATATTTTGGCTAATTTTTGGTAAACATGAGATGGGTGTTTTGAAACTCTCTCATGGATGCCATTTTGCCCAGTCTGTTTCTTATCGTTGAGTCATGAACTCTGACTTTAACTAGGCCATGTGAGGCCTCCAGAGCTTTAGATGACCCTTTTGGTTATGTTGTGACCTCTTGAATGAGTCACCATTAATTTCTTGGAGTAAATTTTATAAATTCATTCAGGTGACTGAAGAAAAAAAAACTGAAAAAAAAAGACAAACTCATTGCCAGTTTTCAAAATGATATTTGTGGCTAACATTTATAAGTAAGAAAAAAATATATAAGAGGGTAATGTCAAATATACTTACACATTCTCTATAATAAGAGGCAAGTACACCCATGAAAACTGCTGTTTCTTTTTAGTTGCATCATGACATCAAAAAGGCAATCCAACCTGTCATGAGAATCATCTTAAACATGTTTTCTTGTTGTATTAATGTCTTTGAAACTTGACTGGAATTTGAAACAATGTGTTTGATGTTTTTTTTTTTCCAGAAGAAGAAAATGTTTTGCAAGCTGCATTTCACCTTCACACGTCCATGTGACTGCCTTCCCCTGTCCATCGAGTCTTTAATTATCTGTCCTTCCTCTGCATCATCTGTCTGTGTGAAACTTCTTCTGCAGCGCTGCTCATTAGCACCCACCATGGAAGAGGGTGTCAGAAAGCATACCTCAGGAGTAAAACATCTGTTCTCATGGCTGTTTTTACACGTCTGTTCAGAAGCTGTCCGGTAAGTAAAGGCCGGCGCAGACGGCAGACATTTAGAGGCAGTAATAACAACAAGAGTCCAGCCGTTTTGCCAACAGCTACAGCAGGCCGTGTTTTTCGTCCTGAGCCCACGCTGTTTTTTAACCCCCTCCACTTGTCAAAACCCATCTAGGCAGTGAGGAACATTTCCCATCTCTATGGTCTCGTTAAGTCACCGCCGCTCTGGGGAGCGAAACACACAAACACACTCCCCGCGGTCTGAGGTTGCATCCACCAAACCCTTCCCTTCTGAGCCTCCCTTTTACCACCGCCGTGAGCTCTCCCACTGTCTCCATTTAGATGAGCTGCATTATGACTTAAAGCGGTTGGCGCGCACTCCGTTTGAAAACATGGCCGGCTGTGTGTTGCCGGTAGAAGGGGACAGAATGTAAGCTGTTCTTTAAATAGGTATGTGTTTACCTCGGCTCTAAATGAAGAGTGACTGAGTAAACACACAGAGCCGCACCTGAAGGGGCTCAGTTGGGAGTGGGCGTGCTCGTCGCTGCTCCCACTTTTAGTGATTTTGAGACTGTCACAGAGAATATTTGTGTCCATAATTATTGTTAAGGTGAATTAAATAGCCAAAAAACAAAAAAAAAAAAAAAAAAAAGAAAGAGATGAACCAAAACTAGGGAAAAGTTTAGGATAAATGTTGGGAAACACATTTACCGTTCAGGGAAAACTCATGCAGTACAGCAGGCGTCCATATGCGCTTGCACACACATTACCTGCTTCTCGGCATGTGAGCGTGCCTGCTCCTCCTGGGCCAACACCACCTCTCTCTCTGCTGTGATCTGAACGCTTTCCCTCAGCGCTTCCTCCAACTCCTCAATGCGCTCCTCCTTCTGATGGAGGGAGTCCTGCCAAAAGCACGGAAGAAAAAGAGAAAATGTTTTGACCGTTTCTGCATTTATCCACCTGATTTGACATGAGTGTTGCTACCAAAGAAAATCAACAAACAATTAGACACTTAAAAATCCAATCTTTTTAGGATCTGTGAATGCACCATACCTAAGTGTTTTCATGGAGTTTGCATATAAAAGTATTTCATGTGGGTAAATGACTTAAATGTGCTTCTGATCAATTTAGCATCAGAAGGATACTGAATTGATAAAATGACCTTTGACAAAGGAGTCTGTGTTCTGTGGCGACATGTTGGCTGTTTGTGCTGCTGCAACACACAGTGGTGGTCATCTTGTTCATCTGTTTGTGGTTTGTTTGGTACCCAACATTTTTGAACGATGCTGTAGCTGCGTAAGGGGCATTTCGTCAAATTAGCAAAGGCTGAATGTGTTGTAGAGTTGTTGCTTTTTAAGCTTTCAGCCTCTCTTTAAAAGAAACACACACACACACACAGTTTGTGTTTACAGCCAGTCATGCCGATTGTGCTAATTCCTATTATGAGAAACAAGAAGCTCCAGATTTCACAGACACAGCATTTTGTCACATTATGTAAAGGGTCAAGACAGAGCCTCTAAGATAATGTTTCTGTAACATATTAGAGATGTACATATTTAATTTTCACCATAATAGTTTAACATATCAAAATAAACACTATGATTTTTTAGCAATAATCTAAATATAGCGCCTTAACTCATGCTTATGTCATCTTCTACACTCATTGGCACCCTTGGTAAAAATCAGTAATAAACTAATGATTTCTCTATATTCTCATTTTTAAAGTTGGAGTTACGAACAGATTAGCAGCAGATACAACTTTATAAATCTCCACCGTTATTTAACATCAGAAAGTGTTGTTGCTCAACATGGAAAAACACAAGCTCTGATTCGATAAACAGCTCTAATCGTGCACTTATCATCTAGAAACATCTCGATCTTGACAAAGATTAACCAAGTAAGAACCCTATTGACCTCTAAATGTGTTATTTCTACCTACACCAAAACATTATGTAAATGAATGGTCAACAGCAGCTGAGGATACTCCACCCTGGTGCAGCAATCTGCCAAATTAGTTGTTTTTAACCAGAGGGAGGCATTCAGTTGAGTTGGTGGTCCGTCAGTAGAGCTCGAGAGACATTCGTGTTTACACTGCTACAAGAAAGTGACCATAATATGCACTGAGGACCACCTCTGAATGCGGTCCAAATGACTGGAACTCAAAGAATCCAAAATGTGTCTCGGGTACATTCACACGGGCAGTTAAGAGATTTCAAGTCAACTTTGATCGGCTCGCCCAGGATACATGTTCATGCCAGATGTGCACAGGGCCCAAAGTGTACCTCAGGGGGAAGGGAATTAGTTGTAAAACGGGACACATTATGGTGTGTGGATTTTTCCCTTCCTTTCAGAGTGTGATGTAGCTTTATGAGCATTTGAAGCATCTGCAGCGCAAAGAGCACAACTCCCAGAACAAAGGCAGCAGCAGTTAATGGTTACACGTATGTCCAGTTTAACAAGCTGGCATTATTTCCCCAGGTCTTAGAAACACATCTGCGATATTGTGTGGATAAAACACAACAGGACCAAGTTTAACAACTGTTTTCTGAGGGACTTTTTCTTTGCATCAGATTCAGAGGATTTAGTGAAAGACTTCTCTCGTACCTGAAGACAGCCATGTGGATTTCAAGGTAAATTCAAATGTTCGCATCTCATATTGTTAGATTCACTTGTTATCTCATGGATTTCTATTTGTTTTAGCCCTGATCCGAGATGGGGATGGTGTCGTTTATAAAATATGACAGCTTTAGACCCCTGATAAAATTAGATTTTAAGCACTAGACCACGAATAGATTAAAGTAAATAATTTAAACCGCTGGGTGTCATAATTAATATGAAATGCCTCTTTGGCAGAACTGAGTTTGCATACTGACATAGTCAACTGCCTCATTCAGTACCTGAAAAACTTGGGTACTGGTTTTCGGGTACCGGTTCATACCCTTATTTTTGGGTAATAGCCTTAATAATAAGGCTACAAAAATACAAAATGGTGAAGAAGAGTACTAACTAACCCCCCAACCCTGATCCCTTATCAGCTTTGAATTATTCTGATCACAAACAGAGATTAGTGAAATAACCGCATGGAGTTCCCATAAATTTCCAATGAAAAAAAGATCCATTTTCTTCTTGCTGGGGAGCTGACTTTGCAGGGTAAATTAGATATGAA
The DNA here is from genome assembly GCA_903066825.1 of Alfaro cultratus. Lineage (NCBI taxonomy): Eukaryota > Metazoa > Chordata > Actinopteri > Cyprinodontiformes > Poeciliidae > Alfaro > Alfaro cultratus. Next base: position 67,775 of record CAEFZX010014535.1, on the reverse strand, counting down.
TGAATAACTGATGGGGACAGGGAGGACGAGCAACGATGAGGCATTACAGTGACCATGAGCAAACCTCCAGAACATCTCCAACACATGTGCTACGAATCTGAATCCCCAGCGAGCCAACATTACTTGGTGTCTGACTATGCACAGTACGGTGGAATTTATTTGGAACAAAGCCGGCTCTTATTGCATCGAATTAAATTTACAGTCCTGTTTTGTTACTGTCTGCAGGGTTGTTTAGGTTATGGATACTGGCTCGGAACCGGCGCATACACACAAAAGCTCTGGTTGTAACCGCTGCGGTCTCGTGTGTCTCAGTGACTCACATCGACTCATCATCCAACCACATACACACACAGCAAATGACAGTTTCTTAACAACTTAAACCAAATCAACCATAGCTAAAGGGTGCATAAGCTTGTTCACACAAAACACACACACACACGCACACTGACAGTTTTCATCTGCCTATAATCAGCGAACCAATGAGGTTAGCAATTACTGGAAGAGAAGAACGAGGACGAGGAGGGAAAGTAGGCTGAAGGATGTCAGGGGAAGCTGGGAAGAAATTTAAGGTGAAAGGGCGAAGTTAAATGAGAAAGAAGCAGAAGAAAACCTACTATCTTCAGCTATATGAAGAAAGCCACACAAAATCATCACGCAGCATACAGCTCTTATCTCGGGTGACTTGATGGACCCGGCAAACAATTAGGAAATGCTCTCCGACCACAAGGAAGCTTTTTAAAACCCAAAAAGCATTAATTTCATTTCCCCCCTTCTCTCTGCTTTAATCACCTCTCATTTTTCTACTCATCACTTCCCTCTTCTCCATCTTCTATCGGCTCCCCCTGCCAATTATCCACCTTGGCTTCCCCTTCTCACATGTTCTCAGCTGAGAGCTGCAGTGTGTGAGAGTGAGTGTGTTTGACATTGCCTCGGGCTGCTCTGTATCACGTTATGACAACATGGTGTTGTTGTAGCAGAAGTTACTCAAAGGACACAAGGAAAAACTTTTCTCCACCTTCCTGAAGCTCCCCGCCTCGCCTCTACCGCTTTCCTTACCTTTATTTGCTGAGAACTTTCGTTGAGGTTGTCCTCCCGCTTCTTGGCGTCCTCCATCAGCTGGGCATTTCGATTCTTTTCCAGCTGCTCTTTGTGTTTCAGGTTGGCGACCTTCTTCGATTGGTCCTTAATTTGCCTGGAAAAACACGGGACAACTGTGAGTTTATGAGTGATGTTTTTTAAATTTTTTTTGGTTGATGATTTAAAAGCCAAACTCATTGAAGCAAATATAGATTAGATAATAGCTCACAATGCGACTTATTATTTCAAACTGTGCCAAGACAAGAGCCTCCAATAATTCTTCCTGCTTTGCTTTTTGAGTCAGAGTGATCTTCCACCAAAGTACGCTATGCTTCGCTAGACAGTTGTTTTCCTTGTACAGCTGCAAAGACTTAAATGTATTCTACACTCATTTTTCAATTATTATTATTACAGTCTTGCTAAGCCATTAAAAATGAACCTGTAGATCATTCATACCTAAAATAAGCTCACCCCAATAAATAAGATTTTTGTTTTTCAAACGAGAATAAAAAAAACCTCGTGATGCATTTATGTTCAGCCTCGTAAGCAAAATTCTGTGGCACTTTTCAGAAGTCAGTCTGTAAATTAATTTCAGGATAACTGCAGGCCTCAGAGGTTTCTTAGAGGACACAAGTGAACAAATGTCAAGGAGACCAAGTAAGACAGCAGACAGGCCGTGGAGAAAGTTGCGGACATATTTAAAGCAAAGTTAGGACAAATATCCAAGCTTTTAACATCTCAAGGAGAGCTGCTCAGTTATGTGGCACAACTTCCCAACATGGCCAAGAACCCCATTAAGTGCCCACTTATGGTCCCTTTAGGCATGTAATTTGGATCACCTATTTCAAAAGCTGTCAAGTGTCACCGCCCTTATGCTTTCCATGTGTTTATTAAACTGTTTGTGTAATTAGGAAATGCAGCCACTAGGGTGCAGTTCCCTCCAGATGTGGAGGAAAGTTTCAGAACGTAAACATATAAAAAAAAAAATGTAATTAGGCCGTGATCATTTTCATTCTCAGAAAGAGGTGCAGCAGTAGACGGGCGATCTGTGCGGATGTTAGATACATTGTGGCATATGGATGGAAAACTTATGTCATTTCATGGTTAATTTTTGAGGATTTCTTAGGACCTAAAATATAAAAAAAAAATGCTCACACTCTCCATTCGGTCTGACAGAGATTGAGGTGTTTAATCAAAGATGGATGAGTAAAATTGTCTGCTGGTAGAGAAAAGCACCAAATGATACAACTGTATTAAAAGTTGGTTCTTATTGAGTCAGCAGGACAGAATCAAATACACAGTTATCACATTTCTACTGATTAAAAAATATTTCCAACATCGTTTCCTTTCTACTGCACAAAAACGGACTTAACGGATTTTGTGTTGATCTATTTCATAAAATTTCCCCCAGAACACGCTAAAGACTGCTGCTGTAACATAAAACAGTGAAAATGTTCGAGGGTTATAAAAGCATTTGCAAGGATCTAAAGTAATAAAACTGTTGCTTAAATAGTGACTCGCTGATTTAGCTCTCAAAATATGGTCAAGAAATTATAACAGTGCAGCAGAAATCTGTGCAACACAATGCTCCACTGAATACCCCAGGGTCGATATAATGTCAAAATCGGTAAAGAAATTTGGTGAAAAGCTATGAATCAACGACGAGATGACATTTCTGATGTCTGCACAGTGGGAAGCAGGAGGGTCTTGTCACACAGGGATTACTGAGTGTCGGGAAGCAGGGTTTAAATCATCACGGCGAAAATGAAGGAGACTGCGCGGAGCAGTAAAAGAGCGGGAAGAGCAGAACAGTTATTCCTTGCGGGAGATGCCGGCTTTGCAATGTGGAGAAAGAGTTTAATCCCTGTTTAAGATGCCTGGAAGCCATTGTGGCTGTGTCACAGAACTATCAGATAACACAGCAGCTTTACTTGATCAGGATCTGTCATACATTCCAGACATCTACACAGGCACGAATGTGGAAGAAATAAAACCTAATAACATCCATTGAATCATAACACAAAGGAAAACCCAAGGAATGTTACTTTAAAAAATACCGACTGCAGGCTAGGTAGTTGCTGTGCCCACTAAGTCTTTCTGCTCTATGGACTTTTATATACATATGTGTTTATGTACAAAAATTATTCCCAACTTCAGCAATGTTTTCAGACACACTGACAATCCTTTTTAGACACGTGGAGGTGGAGGATAAATTCACACAGCACTCTGTAGTTCATCTCCATTCCTAAAGCAGTTTTCACTAAAACACCACAACGTACACACATTTATTAAAAGCAACAGGTGTAGAGAATTATTGGCAACTGGCCAAAGTTGCTGGCCAACGATTAAGAAGAAAAATGATCACAGAAGGCTGTGCATTCTTCACATCTGTAAGAAAAACATCCTATGTCAAGGAGCTGCCTCATGTTTGAGATGACATTTCTACACCAACACTTGAAGAGGACGTATTGAAAGTAGAGCTACAGATTGTGAAAAACTAAGCAATGATTTAACCCTTTAACTGATTCGCTTAAAGGTAAAAGCAGTTAGTCACTTGATAAATGAATAAAAAGGGTCTTTATTCTAAGTTTTTATTGCATGAGGCTACTTTAGTCTCCTCTCACCCTCTCATCATAAGAAATAAAGTTACATTTACAGGTTACTTTACACCTGAGTATGTATGGGGTATGAGTAGTTTTGGACTGTTTATTTGGAAGATAAATGATTTTAAGGACTCAAGAACCAGTCAAGACTTTAGAAAGATTTTTTGAGCAAACCAAGAATCAGACATCTTTTCTCTTTTCGTAAGAAACATTTTTATATTTGTTGAAAATGCTTTTGTTTTTCCATCTAAAATATTAATTTGAACCGCTAAATAAAAACTGTAATATTGCATTTATAGTATTTAAATATCACAAAATTTCGTGCTGCAAGGTTTTGTTACAACTTTAGCACACAGTAAAAAAAATTTTTATTCTTTTGGGGCTAATTTTAAGAGCAGATCTGCCTTTGGATGCCATTGCAGAATTGAACTCTGATTCTTCCATGTCCAACATGAACAAATGAATTCCTGAATTTGCTCCCGTGTTATTTGTCACAGAAAGTGTAAACAGGTCTGAAATTTCATATGACCTTCGAGTCGCAACATATCTCAGATTTACTCAGACCTAACTATCTTTGAAAGTGTTTTTAGTTCGCTTTGCTCAGTGCACAGCAAAAAAAAGATAAATGTATTCAAATATATAACTATTTTATTACAAGCCTTTGCTTTCATCTTCCTTGTCTGTGTAAGCCATAAACTGCCTTCTAAAGTTACTCAAAGTAACAGGAGTAATCCATCAAGTGGCTTTTATATCAATATCGCTGCCAGAAAAGTTGAGAAATGATACTGGCAAAAAAGGGTAGCATAAAATCTGAGGTCCAGAGGGCCTAATTCCAAACTGTCCTGAGATATCTGGGAGAAGAGAAATTGAAAAGCCCAGATGCAGCCAAAACTGCTCAGCCGCACCTGCATGTTCAAAGCTCGCAAAATAATCATCAGGGGTTGTGTGTGTGTGTATTTAAGTTTCTAACTTATAGGTTTGCGTTTTTTGGAAGAGCCATGCGCAGCTCTTGCGTTTACATCCAAAACTGAGTTCGAATGTTAAGCGAGAACGCAGATGTAGTAAGTGAGCTCTCTCGTTTGTTATTTTGTTCCCTTTGTTAGGCCATGATTTTAGCTTCCATGTTCAGTAACTGTGGGATACGGTTATTTCAATATTTGGGGTTCAGTTTTGTCCTATACGCCCTGCCTGCGTGTAACAGGTCATAAACAGGCAGGAATGTTCCTATTGGAGGATTTCCAGGAAGCCCCAAACATCTGGTTGGATCGCTGAGGTTTCCTAACTCCACGCTACATTTGCTGTATATATATACTGTATTTATATATATGAGTGTATAGGCAAGTGGAAAACAATTTTCCCATTGACACAACACTCTCTTTCATACACTCATTCTGCTTTCACACATTTTTTCTTACTTTTTAAGGACAATGAACATTTGTTTAAATACTAGCCTGGACTATTTTGATATATTTTTAAGCTCACCTGAACTGGCTGTTTGACCCACTTTTCAAATCAGTTTCCTTGAAAGTTTTGGAATAAAGTCAGGCAGTGACTGAACTCCCTTAACCGAGTTACCAGCAATCTGCAGGTCAAAAACTAAACATTTCCAAACTAAACTAACCAATCGCCCTCCAAACAAGAAATTAGTTTTCCTTTTTGTGGTTAATGTTTACTGCATTTTATGGTTTGATTAAGACAAACCACACAAAAACCAGTCTGTATGGCTTATCACAGAATTGGACAAAACGGGCAGCAGCGGTTAGAGTACATTTATTTTTCCAAGGGCATAAAACGTCATGCTTTAAATAACATAGTGGTAGCAGTGCAAACCAAGTGGGGTGTAAGGCTAGTCATCCCAACTAATATTTTCTAATAAGGTAGTTAAATGCGCCAGTAGGAATTTATAGATCCCATTAGACACCAAATACACGCCACCAGACGCTCAAGTGGAGGCACACCAGATGAGAGGACGGGCGCACCGGAAATAAGGCACTTTTCTCTTGCATGTGTGTTACTTCTATAATAGGATAAAAGTTCAAATAAACACTTTAACCCTGCAATTTTCTTATTAAGCTTAATGTGCACAGAAGTCATTAAATGAAGGGTTGGGTGGGAACCATGGGCTTTAAGGGTCATTGCCTTTGATTTTTCTGAAATATGTGGATGTTATGAATTATAATTTCAAAGCAGAAATTGAACAGCTTAACTTAAAAGTTACTGATGATTTGAAGTTCTTTAGGTAGGCCTGAAGACATTCATATAATGAGATTGACATACTGGATTGTTACATGCCTGAGGTAATTCTTGCATTATTCTTTAAATGAAATGTAATGCTTCATTTTTTTAAATTCATGATTCATGATTTTCTTATATAATGTAACAGATGTTTGGTCATTGTTACTGTTTTACTGTGATACACAACCCAAACAGAATTGTTTATACTTACAAACATATTAAAAATAATACTTCTCTGATAGGAGTAAACTTTCACTGGAGCTTTTTTTTTTTTTTTTTAAGGTAGCACTGCCCTGTAAACCCAGTGGCCTCGTTCATCTGTGGCCCACTGCTTCAAAGTTGTCTAAATATGTGAAATATCTGCTTCTTTCCTCCTGCAAAAATAATTTTGAGACAACTGAAGCTAATCGCCGGAGGAACCGGAATAACAGGAGAATTTCCCAAACCGCAACGCTGTAAACACAACATGGGAACCTGCACACACAGAGGCAAAGAGCAAACATGCACGGTTAAACGTTTTCCCGACGAATGGAGAGAGTTTCTCTGGGTCGGACCACACACAAAAACCAAACTCACACATAACACAACGCAAACACCCAATATCTATGTGCCAAGATTCACACAGATGTAAACACATACTGTACAAACAACACGGGATCCTCAGTAAATATATAACATGTGCTAAGATTAACCCACACTGGTATATTTGTTAACCGTCTTTAGATTTTTTTATTTAAATCCCTCCAAAATACATAAAAACACTTTTGGAGTTGTTGCAAACGAATACAGAAAGCATAGAAGAAGAAAAAAAGAAGACACTAAACTTTATGGCAGTGAAAAATACAGATTATTGCTTTTAATTAGCAGGAAAACACACGTGCAATCTGAGAAATTTCAGTAAACTTTCCAACCGCCCTCATTAGCATGATGCTCATACTCAGGCAGCCACATAAAGGTGATATTAATATTACATTTGGACTCCTGTATAAATATTTGATCAAAAAATGCTTGTGGGCCTCATGCATGTTTACTGCTAGTAGTTCGCCCAAAATTAACATCAAGCATTTCCTTTTAACCGCAGGGAACTCAGTACTTCCTTTGGGAAAAAAAAGGAGGAAAATATGAATTTGGCATTCTCGTTATTGAAAAAGAAGATTAAAAACCATGATTCAAAGCATAATAGATACATCTAACCAACTATAAAGTGTGGTAACAAACCTTACAAAAAAATTTAAAGATAAAGAAGAAAACAACTTGCTATATAAATTCATTAATGACTGTAGAAAAGAGATTAGGAGTAAATACATTAGTGCATGCAGTGCTGGCCACATTTATTGACACTCCTGGTAAAGATAAGGGAGAACTCTTAAAAAAAAATATATATTTAATTTTAATAACAAAAACTGATACTCAAAATTAAACAACAAATTCATTGGCACCCCAGCAATCCTCTTGAAACAAATTTAAAAGCAATCTAAAATGTAAACTTTATGATTATCTGATTTTCCAGTAACTTCTACTCAGTAATTCACGACTTTTTTTCTGTTTTTTTTGGGCATATATATAGCAGAAAGTGTTTTTTTGTTTTGTTTTTGGAGTTACCACCCAAAATGGGAAGGATGAATAAACATAAGGTAGTCAGTCGTCCGTATATCCTTATAAGTCCAGAAATATCTACAAGAAAACATCTGCTCTCCTTAACTTCCCCAAATATCAATCAAGCAACCGTGACTAACAAGACTGGAAAAATCCAAGTTTACCTTGCTACCAAGCACAGAGGGAAGTGTTGTAATGAAGCTAGTAAAAACCCAAAAGTCAAGCGTTTGATAACTGCGCGGACGATTGGCATCCTTAGGTCGACACATTTCTAAAACAGTCATTAAATCCTATTTATGTCCTTTCCTTTGTAAATCCGTTATCTCATCTTCATACCGTCATGTTGAAGACATGTTTTGCTTTTCCCGTTCAGCAGCAGATAAATATAATCTACATTTGTTCTGTACAGATGCACTGAGGAAATATTTGCTGCCTCTGTCCACACAGAATTTCTCTAAAAGTCTGTTTGTTTCTGTGCCAATAAAATGGCACAGAAACAGAAAACTACAAAGTTTCGCTTTTTAATACAGTTTTGTTGCATATTTGATCTTCACCTGTCCTCACTATCTTAGATTATTATCCCAAAGCTGTGAAATAAAATATATTTGGTGGTAAATATTGTTTACATGGGGAACAAAGACAGGAACATTCAGGTTTTCTACACAGCAAATCGCAATTTTGCCTTGGACACCAAAATGACTGGAGTCTGCTCTGACTTCAAATATTAAATAACAACAAAGTACTTTTAATTGCATGCAAAATGCAAAAAAAAAAAAAATTTTTGATTACATTGTGATATTAAAATAAAAACAGAAGCAATGAGCAGCGTAAATTCCACTACAGACTTTTTATTTTTGAACCAACAAAAGCTTTTTTATTTTCTTTAAAAGTGTGAGTGAATTTAATGAGTTAAATCTCAGCAGTTTTCAGCGCTTTGGGGTTTTCAGCTAATTGCTGCCAAATTCATTCTCAGATGTGTTCTTGTACATGTGTGCAGCACGAAACAACAACAATAAAAAAAAAAAAGCACTATGCTTACTTTGTGATAGTGTGAGAGGGCCTATACTTGCTGTCATCCAAAAGCTGACAAATCCCTGCAGAACCTCAACGCTCAGGACCTCCACTAGATCAAACACACACACGCACGCAAACACACGCACATGCCTACACGCATACAAGCGCACAAACAAAGAGAAGCCCTGCAATCCCATTTTAAGCTCTGGAAACCTTGAAGTCAGACATTTGCAGAGTTCCTCAGCTCAGATCAAAACAAGAAATAGAAAATACAGAAGAAAGGAAGAAAAAAAAAATACTCTCTCTGTCATCTAGCAGAAAGTGAGATAGTACTAACTTTTTTGCTTGCTTTTTCCCTTTCTGTAGCAGAATCACAAAGCTGCAGAAAACCGGCAATGAAAAGGCAGACAAGATGCCAGGGGACTCATGGTGTTAGAAGTTGGTGGAAAAAAAAAAAAAAAATGAAACAGCAAAGGAAGAGCTGGTACTGTGGATATTTAACGACACGTCTGAGTGGACAAAACAGTCAGACCAGGAGATTTATGTAAAAACCAGAAGGAAGAAGTGGTTATTATGTGGTTGATTGCAATGTGTAGGTCAGAAAGTTTATAGGATTTTGATATGTCTATGAAATAGGAGCATATTTAGACCCCAGATATCGCATACTGAAATGTCATTAGATGGTGACCTCTGGAGAGGAGATGGAAGTCCCTAAAAGTCAAAGAAAATTTTAGCTCTTAGCTGTAAATGATGCTCTTATATTACAGTATTTTTATGAATATCAGGCAGCAGAATTTTCTAATCAGAAAAATAAAGACAAATCACATTTTATCTTGAGGCTTACATGCTGTGCACAACTCATAATTAGTCTTAATGTGGATGTTTTCAAGTATCTTTAAAAAAGAACATAAATGTACTTGTTTTAATAAGAGAAATAATAGTTGTGAGTTTAGATACACCTACCGACAAGGCAAGATAAGAACCTGTCCACAAAAACAAAGGCTATATCAAATGTAACCATATTATTAACTATAACTACAGTATATAAACTTTTTTTTTTCCTAAAAACTGCTGGTAACAAAAAAAATGTTACAATTCTAAAATGCTGAAAAGACCAGGGCACGTGTTATATAACAGAGAGAGAGAAAGAAACAACAATGTTTCCTGTTCAAAAAGGCGGCGATGTGACACAGAGAGTGAAGAACAAGTCAAGGTGTCTCCTTCAAAGACATGAAAGACATGACGAGAATTATTAGACGCGGAGTTTATGACAGAGTGAAAGAGTGTCTCTATGCAAGGACACGCAGTATGACAATGCAGGAGAGAGATGAAAAAAAAAACGCAGGGAGACGGGCTTTGGAAGAAAGATAGGCGTGCGGTACTAACCTTGAGGCAAGACTGGGTAGCGCAGCAGAAAACGTGGCATCATAAAGATAAAAGAAAGATGGAGAGAAGGAAAAGGGAAAGGTGAGAGAAGGGAAAGAAGAGTTGAGCACTGGGTTAGCCGGCTTGATCAATCTTCAAAGAACAGGAAAGACAGCAGAGTTGACAGAGAAACATCATTAACCAAAGAGAGACAGCTGACGGACATTTATACAAAGAGACAGACACGAATGGGCAGACAGACAGACAGACAGACAGGCTGACAGTCACCAGATGGCTTCTTGCTCTATTTTGTAAATTAACATTTAAGTAATGAGAGCCCTACTTTCCTCAAATCACCCCTACACCAATAAAACTGCAGTAAATTAGCCAATCAAAGCATGAGATGGGTCCAAGTTCAATATTATTATTTCTTGAATGGACTGCACTGGTTATTGAAATTCCCACACTGACAGCATGCACTCTGGGGATCTGAGAGCCTTTACTAAATTTCATGCAACTTTCAAGGTATAAAAATATAAAAATTAAAAAGTAATTTTCCATTGTCCATAAATCTGTTCACATGCTTAAGTTGGCAAAGCCCCAATTCCAGCATGATTTTATGCTTGAGAACATGCTAATGACAATATGCCAGAGACAGGTTAGTCCATAGCCGAACAATGCAGCTATAAAATCGGCAAATTTCTCATTAGTTGCGCTTATAGGTACAAATCCGCCCCAACCCTGTTAGGTTTCTTGCATCTCCACCCATTAATAAATGACTTTCTGTTTTTCTTCCTCTACCACCTTTCTTTCACTTCCCCTGCTGCTCCCCCTCTCTCTGTTTTCCACTCGTCCTTCCAAATCCTTTATTTTGGCCATTGGGGCAGATTTTCAGCTCCATTTCCCCTCAGTGTGAAGTCACTTTAGTCTGCTCCAATTACCATCCCAGTTCCTGAAATAAATAATCTGGTACCAGTACAGCTGGATTTTCACGAGAGGGGAAGAGAAAGTCTGATTTTGCTCTTGTTGCTCTTGTGTTTAAACTGCAGCTGAACTTTTTATTAGACATGTTCCCGCGGCTCGCTCGGAGCCCAGAGTCAGCCCCGGCCTGGCCAGGCTAAGAGCAGGCCAGAGGCGTTTCTATTCTTCTCTGACTTACCTGTCAGGCGAAAAAAACCCAAAGAAAACACAACATTATTCCCAGAAAAGCTGCGGATAAATTCCCCATCTTTACATGTAGTGTTACTGGGTCAGGTCTGAAGGGTTAAGAAAGCTTATTTGTGAAATAAATCATATCTACCTGCAAGGATCCTGCTGGGATAACATGTTAATACATAGAGGCATTTTGGTTCAACAATTACATGAGCCAAAATGAAAGAACGAAAAGAGCAAAAAAAAACGTGTTTGAGAAACTTGGGTGGAAGATCAATACAGTAGACCATAAGTATGAAGTAGAAGAGAAACAATTCATGATTTTCAAAAGGTTTGTCATGCATGGTGTGTATTTTATCAACTCTGACAAGCCAAATAAATCCAACTCTCTTTAGAAGTAAATATAATTTCAGGTGTTCTGTGAAGAAAAGCATAACAATCTCCATTTTCTGTTTACCGAAAGTCATCTTGGGCACACTGAAAAAATGTTAATGAAGGTGAACTGGTCACAAAAGACCAGATCCAGTCACAGTTCAGAACTAAATCTAATCTTTTTTACGAAGAATACACAACAAGGGGACCCAAAGAAATTGAGCCCTAAAGAAGTTGGTTCAACAAAATATTGAATACAAATGCACAGCACATTTCATTTTTCCTCCACTTGAATTATTGCTACTTTCTGCATAAACCAAAATCCAAATAAAATGCATTGAATTTTTCAGTTAAAGTGAGGAAAACCTGAAAAGTATCTGTGGGTTTTCAGAAAACCCCAAAAATTAATTTGCTAAAATTTAAACTAAAGGTGCGATGTGGCAAACAAAGACAAATGATGGTTCATACTTAGATATAAATAAGAACTTTAAAATTTACATTTTCATTCTAATTCCAGATTTGTCAATATTATGTAGGAACCCTGAAGACTCTTGGGATAGTTTTAGACAGTAAAATTCTGCACAAAAGGTAACTAATTCAAATAAAATTCCTCTTGTGAAGAATGGGCTTTGCTTTTGGTTGCTTTTCGTCTTCGTCAGCAAGTAATGTTTGACAAAATGTAACGTTTGTTGCTTGTTTCATATTCGGTTACTGTGTTATCTTTTTATCTTGTTGCTGAAAATTACAAATAACCTTGGTAGGTAAGAAATGGAGTCAGAGATAAAAAATAATAAAATAAATAAAAACTGCTAGTTGGTTCTTGTAGACTAACTAAAACTATGTATTTGTATTATAAAATAAATCTATGACATGGGAAAATGTTGCGTGAGATGGCGTTGAAATGGTCACAATAAATTTAAATTCTTGATGATTCCTCCACAAGAAAGTCCACACAGCAAAGGCTCTGAAAGCAAATTTAGCTTTTCAGAGAATAAAAAGAGGGGTGGAACTGACTGGTTGATTCGCTTTAATTGGACAAACTCACAATTGTTTTCAGAGCACAGTGTTTTCATCAGAGTCCTAATCTGGAGAATAAAGACACAGAAGGAATGCGAATTAAATCAATATGCTGCAGCCCTCTTTTCTTCTCTGGAAGTTTGTTATCCTGGAGTTTTAGTCTGCTTTAATGTGATTTTGTTGGCACATTAACAAAGTATTTAGCTTTTTTTAAGTTAAATCTTCTTTTATGCTTAATTAAGATACTCCTCTATGCTTATGGCTTTCTTTAGAACAACCTGAAAAGTCCAGGTGTTTATTAGGACTTACTGTTCTTCCACAGGGTCAGTTAAACACCATATAAGCCAACTTTCGATAAAAGAATGTCATGTCAAAGAGATGATCAAAGAGATATGACAAGGAGTCCCACCAACATAACCTATAACATTCCTACAATCACAAGGATGGTAAGCACATTAAAAGACACAGATACAGATGGGAAAAGCGATAATTTCTTAGATTAAATATCAAACGCAGCAGACCAATAAAATCAGAATCCAAACACATTCCTTATGTATGTTTGCCAGCACTATATTTTCAGAGATTCTGGTGATTCTTGAATGGAAGGATGACTTTTTCAAACTCTTCGTGACACACAGTAACCCTGTTTGTTTTAGTTTTCCATTATGATTTTGCTCCTTTTTCCTTGATGAAAAGGGCACAAAAACAGGTCCATTAACAACTTTTTCCGCTTATCAGAAATCCTAAAATCAGACAGTCCATGAAACATTCAGGGACACAAGTAAAACAGATTTAGGACGGAATACAGACAAAACAAGTAGACAAGACATCAAAATAGAGATTATGTGCTCTGGAAGAAACTACAGATGTGACTGATCTAAAATTACATAGGAAAGTGGTTAGAAACAGCAGTTTGCTGCTACAAACAAACAAACAAACAAAAACCATAATATTAGTGAGCAATCTAGATTCCTACGAGAAAAACGATGTGTTAAAACTCTGCAAGTCAAGCATCCTCAGCTGAAAGTAAGCGAAAGTGAAGCGGAACGGAAAACGAAATAAAAAGAGTTGCATCACTGACAAGAACAGAGGCTCAAAGGGTGTCAGGCCGTGCAGCAGCAGCGGTGCCAGGCTGTGCCTCATTTTACAAACTCTTAGGAGCTGCTTGGCTTGTCATGCCGCAGTAACAGACGACCCAAACCTCTGCTAATGTGTGGTGTGTGTCAGTGTACAAGTGAGTCCAATTTCTGGATTTGAGAGACATAACTGTCCAAATATGCAATAAAATAATGATTTCTTAGCAGCGAGCCAATGCTACAACTCTTTGTTGGTTATTAGTGAACATACTGAGCCCTGCCCATGTGGAAAAGACGTATATATCCCCTTAAACTGTGCTTTTGAAAATTTATGCATCTTATAATAAATTACAGCCAGTTTAACCTTAGTTGATTTCAACGATAAAAGTTTGAGATGAAGCCACACAATGATTTTGCAGATAAATCATCGACAATTGCTTGCAAAAATATTCACAGGCCTGAACTTTTTCACATTTTGTTGCATTAAACCACGAACTCCAACACACTTTATTGGGATATTATGTGGTTATATATATAATCCACCCTCCAAAGAAGAATGGGTGAAAATGTATCCATCACTAGACTTGCAAAGTTGGCCCACCCCACACACACAAAAAAAACAACTTTTGAGATTTTCGTCTGTTAAATGATTTGTGTGGTCAGTCACACAAAATCCCAGTAAAATACATTGATGAGTGTGGCTGTAAAGTGACAAAATGCTCTGAAGATAAATACGGGGAGTTTTGCAAGATCATAACTTGCGTTACTTATGTCACTTTTCCACATGGGGGATTATTTTCGTGCCTTTATATCCGATCCATTGACAGGCAAAGTGAGTCTTAGCGTGCAGTGGTCTCGAGCTAACTGACACGGGCCACCAGCCACTCACGTGCCCAGGTAGTCCCACACCAGCCCCCCCACTGGCTGCTGAGAGGCAGCGGGGGGAGGGGCCTGCTTTTGCGACTGCTGCGGACGCCACAGATGAGAGGCTGACGGATTTCTGAGGTGAGATGAGCGCGCGCACACACACACACACACACAAGCAAAGGTAATTGCACTCGCACACATTCAAAGTCGCACGATTGTTAACAAGTGCAAACACACACATGGGAAGAGTTGAAAGATGGCATGAAAAGAAAAGGAGAAAAGGGAAAAGGGAAAAAGAAGGTGGTGAGTGACAAATAATGAGTTATTCATACTGGGATGTTTAACCTGAACTCTAGCATTTTGTTGGCTGAAACTGAGCAGATGAGGAGTGAATGGAAAACTAAGATGGTTTTTCTTAAAATTAACCAGTTTTTCTCCTCACACTTCTATTTTGGAACAGGAAGGAAAACGTTTTAGATCCATGATAGGGGGGGAAGAATTTATTTTGTTTTTGTAGCTAATCTAATTCCTCTCTCTTACCTCTCCAGTTCATGGATCTTTTTCTCCTTGTCGTTCTTTTCATTCTCCATCTCCCTGAGGATCTCCAGAAGTCGCTCCACCTCAGATTGGGCCTTCCCGGCCTCCTCTCTACACCGGGTCACTTCCTGCTCCAGGGACGAGATGCGTTCAGTAAGTTCAGCGTTGGCCTGCGACTCCGCTGCTGCGCTTTGAGCCTGGAACAGAAATTGCTATTAAAAATAAACCGAGGATTGGCTTTCAAAATGAGCGGATCAAAACATTCGGCGCAGAATGAATGTGCTTGGCCCAATGTGCCGGGAGGTGAAAAATATACATCCTCAGGGAGCTAATGGAGCCACAAATTAAAAAAAATCATAACAAATGAGCGGCCGTGCTACTCCTATGTTCTCATCAGAGTACAGAGGGAGGAGGGTGAAGTTTAGAAACACTCGCAATGGCTGTCCTATTTTATATTATATTTTTTGGCTCTTTTAGGATACATTTGGACTGTTCTTTTTTTAACAGTGGAAAGATAATACAGCAAATAAGCACCTTTTTTCCCCCATAAACCATATTCTGGCTTTTAAGCATAATCTACAAATGTTCAAGACAAGTTTTGTATGGAACAAGTCAGGTCTT
This sequence comes from Alfaro cultratus, assembly GCA_903066825.1. Taxonomy (NCBI): domain Eukaryota; kingdom Metazoa; phylum Chordata; class Actinopteri; order Cyprinodontiformes; family Poeciliidae; genus Alfaro; species Alfaro cultratus. Next base: position 52,243 of record CAEFZX010014535.1, on the reverse strand, counting down.
CTTTTTTTATATAAAAGTTACAGCTGCAGTTTTAAGCTTCCATTAATTATTTTTGAATTGTTTGAGGGGCAATGATTATGAATGATTTATTAAAAAACAAACTCTTACTAAATGTTCAAGTTTTCATCATTTTTCAGAGTGAGATTGTGTTACAGGAATATCTTTTTTTTATTGTCTTTAGCAGGAATCCACATCCTCCACAGCCAAAGACTTTGGAGGGTGCTGTATTTAAGTCTGAAATATTGTTTGTGTCTTTTAGCTGGGCTAAGTTCCAGCTGAAACCCGGTATGTGTTTTTTATTTTAATTGTCATGGACATGGTAATGCTGCTCAATTCAACGGGCAAATTATAGCCAGTTGAAGTGGTTTTTGTCTTTCTTTTGGCTCGGCAGAGCTGATGGAACAGAAAATTGGTTGCAGGGGGAAAAAAATAGATAAAACAAAGAAAAATAAAACAGGTTATAACCAGCTTAGAGGTTAGAACAGCTGTGTGTTTTCCCAGAAGTAAATGTTGCTCTTGGGACAGATTGACGTTACGTGTGTGTGCACTCCTTCGTCTCACAATACATAAACCCCTATTAGTTTTGGAAGTGGACGGCAATTTTAACAGCTCCTTATGTGGAGAGGAAATGTTTGGGTGGCTGACGATATATGAAGACCTTGGTGGCAGAAAGAAATACGGCGGAAAGTCACGCATCTTTTCTCCGACCATTGTGTGGAAAAGAAAGAGACTAAGAAATAAAGGCTGATGAGGGGAAACACCACAGATGCACTGACACGTTCATACATATTCTTCTTTTCTCACATTTTTTCACATGTTCACACACACATACGCGCACGCACACAGCCAAACACATTCAGGGTGTGATGGTGGTGCTGTCTTCTAGAGTCTGTGAAAATGACTGTAAGGCTGTCAGCAGGCTGTCACACACACATTTTACGGACTGCTGTGAGGGAAAAGATATTTGATATGCAGGCGCACACACACACACACGCATACAAACAAGTTTTCATCTCTTTCTCTGAAATAAGGGAAAATAAGTTAGGAAAGAAAACTGCAACTTTATCCTCTTTCATTATTAGGACAGCATCCACAAACCTTTCTGAGCTGGTTCTCCAGTTTGATGCACTCTTCCTTTTTCTGCTCCAGGTTGATTTCCAGACTTTTCAGCCTGTTTTCCTTCTTTAGAGTCGAGGATGCAAGCGAGGAGGCCTTCTCCTTCAGATCCAACACCGACGTCTGCAATAGTAACCAGGACAAACACTTTATCAACAGAAAATTTGAAATCCTAAAGAAAATTTCTTCTACTTTTACATTTATTAGGATGAAAATGTTTTTACACATTAAATATATCCTTGAAATTGTTCCAATAGCGAGAACATTTCTATTCTCAACGTCAAAGTAAGGCACCTTAAGCTTGCTGATCAAGAATTGACTCCCCTTAAACATTTCCATATTTTGTTGTAAGACTTCAAGCTTTAATGTATTTTATTTGTGTCAGTAGAAGCACATAAGTTCAAAGAAGTTCATAATTGGGAAGTGAGGGGGAAAATATGTGGTTTTCCCAAGTATTTAATGAAACTGGTGCACATTAGTATTCACCCAGGCGAGTCAACATTTTGTAAATTACAGAAGTAATTTACAAAAGTCCAGTTTCAGTCTTTTAAGGAATCAAAATGGTTTTCTGAGTTTAGTTCTGCCCAGTTTCCTTGTCTCTGCAGAAGTAAAGGATGCCTCCAGCATGACGCCGACAAACTCCTTCCACTCTTCAGATGACAAACTAAACATCGATTATTCACATGTATAAAGCCTGGGACATTATTTTAGATTCGAACTCTGCTTTAAACTTCACTACATCTTTACCAGTGCTCTATCCAATGTGTTCCTAGATATTTATGATGCGGCTGTGTCACTAAAAGTCTCGATTAAACATACACGGGTGTTTGCAACACAACAAAAAGTGACAAAAATTCAAGGGGAATAACAACGTCTTCTTTTACTAACTCATCTATTATGTATGCATTCACATTTAAGAGCTAGTAGTGAAACTGATAAAAATGATTTAACCCCGGAAGTATTTCAGCTTATAAAAATATCACAACCTGCATATTTCCTGGCAGTGTCTCTCACCAAGTAAGTTCCTCTGTGGAACATTAACTGAGGCCTTTCTGTGTGAAATTTGCATGCTTTGTTTGCTGCTGGATGGATTTTCTCCAGGTGCTCCAGTTTCCTCTCACGGTCCTCAGTTATGCATGCAAGGCTGATTAGTTTTTCGTGTGACCGTGCAATAGTTGTCTGATTCTGTGACATGGCCATGGTCTGTCTTGCCCCTTTAGCCTGAAGTCAAGTGGTTCAAAGTGGATTTATCCTTTTTCCGCAGTTGTATGATTAACTCTGTCCCCTGCTGGTTGTAATATTTCCCATGAGTTGTCTCTTTTCTCACTTTTAGGCTCAATCCCTCCATCCGTAAAAATCTCCCTCTCTCCTGTTCCTTTCGCTTTTTTTTTTTTTTTTTTTTTTTTTTTTCCTCCTCTTTTGGTGGAGGCAGTGAAACAGAAACCAGCAGGACCAGAAGGAGAGATGCTCAGACGTGTAATTTCACCCATGACTGACCTTACCAACTTCAGACTTCAGATCATCATGTTTGACTGGGCTTTGGTCAGAGAAACCTTCCTGCTTACTCAGAGTATATTTAGGTCTGTGTATACACTGGTGTTGTAGGACAAACCTCATGTCGGCGTTTGGCAGCGAAGAAAGGAATGCTTGTTCTCTTGGGAGATTTTCTGTGTACTTTACGACACAAACTGACAGGTTTTATGATCCCCGCGATCACTAAAATTAGCTTAAAAAGGACTTTTCACAGCAGCGGCTCTCTCTCAGTAACTCTTCAAAGGAAAAATCTGACAGCTGTGATGTTGTCGACTCATTTTAATTTTCAGCCAACAAGAGAAAATGAGAACATTCAACACAACTAAAATGAAAGAAAGGTGAAAAAAATGAATTATTGCCATTAATTCTGCCCCAAGCTTTACATGTCTTCCCTTTGTCCTCCCCTTACGCCACAATTAGGACAGTTTTCTAACCTTTATTTGTTTTTCAGGTGGAATCTTTTATCAGCGTTTGCACAGGTTACATTGAAATAATTTTAGAACCTGGTAAAGACGTGCAGATTTTCTGTTATTTCCTCACAACCTACAATTGGAAGGTATATATATATATATATATATATATATATTTTACGTTGCTTCGTTTTTAGTTATTTATATGGTTTCAAATCTACACTTCTATCTTTGTAGAGCATTAATGTCCATCTCATCCATAAATTCCCTCATGCATTTCCATATTAACTTCTTACTTCTGGTATGTTGAGCCTTATTATTCACTTATAAAACTAAGACTCCTGGAAATCTAATCATTCTAATTAATTGTGGTTTCAGCTAGCCATAACTTTCCTGCTATGCTGCCCAGCAGCTGTAGGGCGAAAGCGGAGAAAAAGGAGCCAGAAAATGCTTTGTCGCTCTTCTTGTATTCCTCTGGCTCTGTACTGCAGACCTATATAGCTCACAAAGTCACTATTGGAAAAAAAATTAGCTCAGATTATTGTTTCCAGTAGCTGTGGCCTGTGAATTACCTACATTTAAATTGGATTTTACTTCTTTGTCCTGTGGCATATCGATTAGGTTCGCGGGGAAACTAATAGCATATTTTCAGATGTTTTCTGACCATAATCAACATGTTTGTGGTGACTGTACCTCACGATCAGCCAGCTCAGCCTGTAGCTGAGAGACTTTTTCTCTCAACTCTTTCAGCTCCTTCTTACTGGTCTCCATCTCGTCTCCCTTTTCTCTCTCCTCCTTTTCTCGCTGCTCCTTCAGCCGCTCGATAATCCGCTCCTGAATAAAGGAAAGGAAGGAAAGCAGAAACAGAGCTAAGTTACAAAATACAGGAGGAGGAAAGTGGACAATGTGAAGGAGCCATGAAAAATGAGAAAAAGAGAATAAAACACCTCATACTGTCCAAGACGCATTCACAGTCACTCAATATCAAGTTTCTGTACTAATAAGTGTCACATTAAACTTTATGTACATGGCAGCTTTGACAGGATCTAACAGCCAACGGTGATTTTACACACGTAATGTGCTTTGGCGCAAGATGTAAAATTCACAAGCACTAAAACAGAAAGGCTGACCTCTATAGCTGCAGAACAACCAGTTTAAAGAAAAGCACAAAAGTTCAAGCGCCTAAAAAAAAAAAAAGAAAAAAAGAAAAGGTGCAAGAACCCAGAGTGCGCACATAAACGAAGGTAAGGGAAGAAATGTTGAAAGGCTTGGACTGAAAAACAGGACATTTCAGAAAGCAGGGAAGGAATGGAAAGAAAAGGGAAGAAGCGGGAGTGTGTAAGCTCCTTCATCCTGCCAACAATCACACACCTCGCCGACACCGTGAGTATTAGTCACTGGTCAATTCAAAACCTGCTTCCTGTGTGTGTGAAAGCCTCGAAAAGATTGAGTTTATAACATAATAATCTGTAAGAGCATAAAAATGAAAGCTAAAACATAACAGATTTTGCTTTCTGAGAGCTAAAGTCAAATCCCCTGAAAAACCTGCCTGCAGTCCTAAATCCAGAGCTTCAGTATCGTTTTGAACTTGAATGTTCACACATAAACAGTGATCAATGAGTAAATCTGAGCCATGTGGCTCGATGCCTGTCGGCTCCTTGTGTTTTACAAAAACAGCCTGTAAATAATTTAATAAAATGACAGCTAGTGTAATTATTGGTTTATTTCCATTTCTTCCGAGTCACCGGGTCAACATGTGGGTGGTCGGTGGTTTTGCTCATAAAGCTTTTATTAATGTAACCTTGCTCGGGCGCTGACCCGAGGCTGACCAGCAGTGGGTGTTCATGTATTTGTGTACGTGCATCGGTGTGTGTGTGTGTCTGTGTGTGTGTACCTTCTCAGCCAGAGCTTCCTCCAGCGTTCCCAGTGCGGTGTCTGTGTTTGACGTGTCCGTCTGCAAAGACTTGACTCTGTCTTTCAGACCGCTCAGCTGCTTCTCCTTATCCCGCAGCTGATCCTGGAGGTTCTCTATCTGTAGAGGGGAGGAGGAAAAAAAAGATCATCAGCTGCTCTAGTTTTGATGCATATTTCATTACTGAATGCTGAAAATTATATTTTCTGGCAGGTGAATGGGCTCCAAGGGTTTCAAATGTGAAGAATGTTACCAGGAAATTACACAAGCCGACATGTCTAATAGAAAAATGAAGTTTTATGCCTGCATTCATCAGGCTAACAACATGTAATTTTTTTGTTCATTTACATAAATTACTTCAAAACAGAACAAATTTGATATTCTGATGCCATGGGTTAAAGCTCAGAGAGTTTCCAAAATAAGTAACAATAGCTAAAGTAGAATTAACAAGAAAGACATCATAACCTAATGTGGCTAAATTTCACAAACTAATTAAGCTGTGCTATAACTAACAGTGGTTTGTGTTTTTATTTATAAGATTTGGGGGGATTTTCTTTAACACAAAAAGAAATTAGCAGGCTAGCATATCTTATTTTAGGGAACTTGTACACTAGCTACTAGAAATATGTTTATAAGGTAATTCGCATAGTTTTAACATTTGAACTAAATTGAACAACCAACTAAGCCTTATGCTAAGTTTATTTTAAGACCTCGACTATGAGTCATTGTCAGTTCTAGCTATGGAAAATTAGCCATGTTGTCCTATGGCTAATTTGTATACTATCAATTAGGAATGTACTAAATATCTAACTTGAATGCTTTCTGAATTTAAATTGAATGAAAAAAAAATCAACAAATTTGAATATATATTTAAAGCTACCAGTCAGACTTTTGATATAAAGTCAATCAAATTCTCTTTCGACTCAAATTCGCTGCAACACAGGCTGCTACAGGAGAGCCTTGCTGCCCACAACCATCCCCATCTACAAAAAAGAGGTTGCAACTACAATCGATTTCTGTTTCACTACCTAAAGAGATGATAAAGCGAAGCACTGAACCTTAGGCTCAAAAAAAAAAAGTAATATTACCATAAAGCTTATTTTTATTGCAACTTTCATTTCTTTTTGTTTCTTTTCTCTTGTCCTCTCAAATTCATCGTAAAAGCAATTCATTTTCTCAAACAACCCAAAAGTCTGTAAGAACTAGCTGACATAAAACAGAACTGCTTTTTTAGAAAGCTTCAGGTAAGCGAAAAAGGCAGAGAGCTAGTGTTTCATACAACATTTCTCAGCTTTACTTCTTTTAACCCTCAATCCAAATACACACTCTTCCCCTCCACTCCCTCCCTTCTTAACCAGTTTTCCTGTATATTGTAATTTTGATTTGGTGAAAGATTGATTTTGCCCTAAAACACCAAACTACCAGAGACAGTCTAGCTGAAAAATAGAATACATGGCCAAAAGGATTCATACCCTTTGAAATTTCAACATTTTGCGCTGTTAGAAGCAAAAACTTCAATGTATTTTATTGGGACCAACACAAACACTGATAATGAGCAAAAGGTGAAGCATTAAGGGAAAAAACCCCATTATTAATTAGTTTATGTGATGTCATACTACATCTAAATCTAGGTGGCAGATGTGCAAAAAGTCTGTTTTCATTTCTAATTGTCATCTCTTCTATCATAAACAACTGACTCAAAAAAGGAGAAAAAAATAGTCAGCCTGATGCGCAGCCTTTGACTTCTCTGCAGGTGAGAGATGCACATTTCCAGTACCAGCGAAAAGAGCAAGCATGTGTATGTGTTCATACAATAAAATATTTCCAGCGCCTCATTAATCAACAGTTAAACTGACAGCTTGACTGACACATCTTCCTCCTCCTCCTCCTCACACTCCTGCACACACACACAGAGGAGCCCTCGCTGTTGACAGTGAGAGGCCATGTGACTCTTTGATCTTGACGGCACATGAGCGCCACACTTATATACATACAGAAAAGCCGTCTGCGCTTTCTGCTCGTTCTATTTCAGTCCTGAGGAGATGGGAGATCACACGAATATCTTCACTGTTAATCAGCTGCAGGTTCGTGGTAATTTACTCACGAGAACGGCAAGTTAAAACGTAGAAATGGGTGGGAGATATGAAAACTGAACGCAGGAATAGAGGGAGAAAATGTGGAAATCAAGGAGCAGAAAACAGCAGCGTTTCTCTCTCTTTCTCCGGCTCCGAACTGTATTCTATTTGAAGACAGCAGAGGTCATCATTTATTAAACAAGAGGAAGTCATTAGTATGCATCGGATTTTAAACACACCATGTCTCTCTCCTCCCCCTCCCTGTCCCTGCTTTATGTCTGCCTGCTTGATTTTCCCCATTGATTAGCTGCACACATTTACTACTTTTCGACATATTCTTTCGACATATCCCTCCTGCTGTCTCCTGCAAGGGACAGCAGGAGGGATAAAAGGGGAAAAAATGGAGAATTGGTGGAAAATGGTGAAGCTTATAAAGGAAACCCAAAAATGTGAACAGGATCTTGTTTTCCGAAACTTGTCTCATCCACTGTCCTTAATAATACATGTTTGTATATTTTATATATTTGTATATATCACTATGAATGACTATCAAGATTCCCACAGAGAACCTCTTACACGACTCCTTTCTAAACGAGCAAAACTTCCAAACTGTGTTCTGTCCTACACCTCCATCTAATGGCCAACATCATGCACTGCAACTTATTTTCAGAAAAAATGTTTCTAATAGAATGAAAAAACCTTACAAATGAAAACTTTCAAACATTTTGAATTTAGAAAAAAACCTATAAGCTGTCCACAAAGGCTAGCTTTCTGATACTGTCTCACGCAGTGAGTAAAATTGTTTAAATTTAGTGAATAAATGGCAACCCACAAGTTCTTTACTTTGAAAAACAGCATTAAAGTTGCTCCATTTGAAAACACATTTATACAGCTGTAGAAAGCAGCCTAACATTAAGCTTCTGGAATGACCTCAACCTCGACTCTGCTGATGTCAAGGTTGTAATGTAGGGGTTATGTTTCAAAATCAACAATGAGAAAGGAAACCAAGGAATTTAAATTACATCTTTCGATTCAGAGAAGAAGAGTGGTCAAATGTCCAGCAAGAATTATGGAAACGGCTCGCTGAGGGCTGCAAAGATTGAGTCATTTCGCTGAAAATTGAAGTAGTACTGGTTGAAATGTATAATTATGAGAAAATCAATAGTAATTTCAAGCCTTGTCTTTAAAATGCAAGAAAGATGTATTTTGTGTTATCATTTCACCATGGAAAAAAGAAGTTAAAATAAATTCTGTAAACTTCTGACTGAAACTGTACTTCAAACATCAGTGTTTGAATATTAGTGGGATGCATAAGCTGAAGCTTCCCACCTTTTTCTGCAACACGTTCACTTTGCGCTCCTTGACATCCAGCATGTCTTTGAGATCAGTGATCTCTCCCTGCTGAGTGCTTTTCTCCTCCGTCAGCTCCGACATCTGCTGGCTCTTTTTCGAGAGCAGAGACTCCTTCTCTTCCAGGCGAAGACGCAAGGCGTCCACCTGAGTGCAAAAGAAGGACAAGTGAGTAGAAATACACACTCGGAGCAAATAACGGCGATAAGTGGGAAAAGCAGGTTTACCTCGGTCTGCAGTATGGCAGCTCTCTGTTCCTTGGCAGTGAGTGACTCCTTGAGTACGTCCACGTGTTGTTTGCTGTCAGAAAACTGATTGTTCAGAGTCTCCAGTTTGGTCCTGAGAGCTAGCAGCTCACTGTCTTTGCGACTCAGCTCCTGTTTTGTCTGCTCCATCTGAGAAAAGTGCAGGAAGAACAAAATATCTAAATGTTGCTGTAGAAGAAAGCATGCCTTCCTTGTTAAAACTCACTGCAAGAATTTTAGACAGATTCAGTTTTTGAATGATGTATTTGTACCATTCGTTATTTGAATGCGCTTGTTATGTAACAAACCTATTCAATTAATTTTTGAAATCTCTCTGGTTAAAGAGCCTTTCTGGGTATTGTTGGTTTTCTTTTATATCTACACCTTTAACTAATATTAGGAGAAATTCCTCTTGGAAGGTTGTCACCATCAACACACTTCTTGCATCATTTCGGCAGGTTATATGACTACTTTTCTCATCAGAAATGACCTTTTCTGTCTTTTTCCTTTCTCCTCTTCTTCTCATGAGAAATGATAATGGTAATTTCATCAGGTAAGTTTCTGGACACGCATAGTGAATAAAATTTCAAAAGTGTTGCTATGATAAATCCAGCAGCCTAAATTACATTGCTGCTTCAGTCCATGTTGATGGTGAATTTGCTTCACACTCGACTGGTGTATTCCAGGTTATGATCGAATTGAGCCCTGATGGTTACTAAACATCTTCTTGTTATTGGAGGTCACACTTCCGAGAGTGAAACCTTGACACCACTGGGTCTTGAAAGCACACAAAAAACGTGGTTTTGAAAGAGATGAAGCAGATTAAGAACGGCCCCGTTCTCAAGACTTTGGAAATTGTGCAAACTACGATCAAAGAAAACGCCCCAAAGTGAAATAAGCTCTACTAATTCTGCAAAGAGGACTAGATAATCCAGTCATAATTATGCTAGAAGCTTGTTGACAGCTAAAGAAATGTATAGATGATATTAAACTTGTCTGAATGTATATCTAATTTTGATCCTGTGCTGACTATAGAAAGTCCGCAATAATTAAACTCCTGCATTAAATTCCTTTTTAAAAAGTTGAGTTGTTTGTTTTATTATTTTATAAGCCTACCAAGGGAAAAACAGAACTTAAATGAATTATTAGAAGACCAAAATCAAGATGGCATTAAAACTGATGATGAGTGCAAGTAAACCAGTAGAGTAGAGAGTTCTTTCAGTGGAAGATGTGTAATAACTTGAACTATTTTACACTAGCTTTATTAAAAACTAGTGTAAAAATCTTACTGGAAGAAATAAGATCTACTTAATGAGATGATATTTAACTGAAATATGTTACTGGTACAAAAAAATGTGCATTTATTTTCCTTGTTTTCCAAGTTCTCTGCTGAAAAGCAAACAAAAATTAGAAACACAAGTCAGACTAAAAATGTTAGCAGTCTATGCGAAAAGGTCTGGTTCGATTCTGTTGCCCATTCTGGTTTTAAAGTCCCACTTTGAAAGCAACTGATAAATAATTCATTTTAAGGTACTCTAATAATAATTCCTCATATTTGCAGCTATTTTAAAATAAAAAATATAATCTCCATTTCTTTCAGCAGTTCACCTGACATGTCAATTCACACTTAAGGCATCTGAGGAGAATTGACCCAGACCTTTAAGCATGAAGCTTTTCGTTCTAAAAAATCAAATCAACTCATCGGCAAACCGATCCACTAGATCAGGCAAGAAGAAAGAGGTGCAGGTTAGAGGCAGCAACCTGCAGGAGTTTGTATTTAGCAGCTAGACCACTTACAGTGCAGAAACAGAACTGAAACGCTACAAGCCCAGTAGGCTGGGATTCTACTGATAGACGCTACTTAAGCTTCAGCCTGTAAGAGATGAAGAAAGAAAAGAAAGAAGGAAAGCGGACACAGAGGTGCTTCTCTTACTGCAGACACCTCCTGCTGAAGCTCATTGGCTCGTTGCCTTAGCTCCTCCTTCTCTGATTGGCTGTGAATTAGCTCTTCCTTCAGCTGTTCAACCTGGCAGGAGAGGAAGGGGTCAATATGGTGGGGAGGCTTCTCAGTATGTGGCCTGCATCATGGCCTCCAGTTTTCCTTAAACCTGTTCTTCTTCCTCACATCTCAGCAGAGGGAGACGGAGATGTGAGGAAGAGACAGGTGACCTGATCGTGATGCCCAGCAAGTCTGCTGGTGAGTGCGTAAATGTCATAAGCAGCAGCAAAAAAAAAACACGTCGCAGTGGAAATTAAACACATTTTTTAGAAAAGGCAGACTACTGGAGAAACTGAAATATGCAGTCTGAATTTATAAAACACAGAAAATCAAATAACACTTGATTAAAAGCCATGGTTTTATTAAATATAATCAGAATTAACTAATAACATTTTATGCATTATGTTAAATTAAAACAAACTTGTATCCCCTCATGGATGTAACAGATATAATAAAAACTGTAGTTGTGATTCTGTTGAGAAAATGTTATTTATTTATTTTTTTTGCCTTAAGGGAGGGAAGAGAAGATGTAAAGACCCAGAAGATTCATACCAGGGTGAAGCCTAAGTGTTGTGGGTAATGTGTGTGTTGCTCAGTGCATTGATCACCTTGTTCTTCATAAACTTGGAGTGGGATCTGTAGACCTCCATCTGTTTGATCTCCTCCTCCCTCTCCTCGCTGCTCAGAGCGCCGTTGGACTTCAGCATCATCACCTCCTCCTCCAGCTCCCTCATGCCACGCTCCATGGAGCTGATCTTTGCATCCTGACAAATTCATTCATAAACAGGTTTCTTAAAGTTTGATCAAACATGATTATGTTACTTGCTTACGTTTTACCTATACCACCATAGATTTTCTCTTAGGTATGGTTTTGACTAGGCCTTTTTCAAAAACTTTAATTTCTTTCTTGGATGTGAGTTTGGACTCACTGTCTTGCTGAAACATACAATCCATCTTCATCATTAGCTTTTTAGCTGTTTGGGTCAAACTGACTGGTTAAAGAGATTAAATATAACTGATGACAGATGTGAACTGAAGAAAACTAGAACTGAATCAAAACATGCTTTAGAAAAGTTTAATTGCGTGCAATGTAGCCATGTTACTGCTGCTCTTCTTCCTTCTGAACAAATTTAGTTGTTATAAATAGTTAGAATAAATGTTAAATTAGAGGAGTTAAAATATTTGTAAGGATTAATCCAAATAATCAACTTATATCACAAAACCTGTTGTTTTTGTGTCTGATCATTCAAGAGCCACCAGACTAAACTATAATATCAGAACAGAGCAAGCTTTGATTTGAAGCTAAACAATAAAATGAATTATAAAAGATTTTCTAATAAGGTTCTATTAACAAGTGTTAGCAATATCAGAAAGTTACAAATATCGGAAAATAAAATGACATCAAGATGTTTACCTTCATTTCAATAACAGTCTGCAGGGCCTTGGTCTTCGTCGATTCTGGCGCTGCTTCGTATCTCCTGTGAAGCTCCTGAGACACACAAACGCCACGACGGTCAGAAGAGGACAAACAGGAAGACACGGTGGGATGAAAGGAAGGAAAGACAGAGGAAGCAGACGATCGTGGGGATGGAGAGGAGGCGAGGGCGGCTGATGGAAAGGGATGACGAGAAGGCTGGATGGCTGGTGTAGGCCGTGGCGCGGGAAGCGGGAAAGACGGGGAGTGGTGGATGGTGGATCTGTGGGAAGGATGGGCTGAAGAAATAACGACAAAAGAAGGAGAGTGTGGAGGACAGGATGAGGGTGTGGGGACAGGACGGACTGAGTGGCGTCTGGGAGGAGGAGAAGGGACAGGGACGGACGGAGAAGGAGGGAGTGAGGGATGGCGTGATAGAGGACAAACAGGAGAAGGCAAAAACGGGGGGGACACATGGAAAGGAGGCGGGACAGGGACGGAGGGAGAAGCCGGAGAGGACGATGAGGGAGAGAGGAGAGGTTTCCTCCGAGCAGAAGAGCTGGATTTTATCTTCTTTGGTTTGATCCGGGCGTCCCACATAGCTCAAACAGAAAGGAAGGAGGCTGATAACACTGACACAGTTTCACAGAATGATCCGATCTGACAGCCTGAGGTGATGCTAATTCGATCAGTTCACTCACAAACTTAACCTGAACCTAAATTAATCTTAAAAAAAAAAAAAAAAAACATTGACAGACCCAAGTAAAAACCTGAAACAAAGTCACATCACCCACACTAGATTTCTGCTCTTAAATTTACTAATCTCGAGACATTTCTAAACATGTAGCTGCCTTCTGGTAGATCCTCCTCCATCATTGCTACCTCATTAAATGAATCAGAAGTAAGGATGAGAGGTATATGGGGGAGGGCAACGGTTGATGTGAAGGCACAAGAAGAAAAGGAAAGGACAGAGAGAAGTGCCAGGCAGGGCCAGAATAAAGCAGGAAGGAGGAGATGACACAGTATGCATCACTGCTTTTCTTTGGCCTTTTACGCTTTGACAAAGGCAGCAAGCGCACAAAGCCAGAAAGTACAAAAACCTGGACATGTGAAGCAGACAGTTGGGTGACATCGCCGGAGAGGCTGGCTAACATGAACACCAAGTCAGATATTTCATTCAAAACAGTCCTTTGCTGTTATTGTTTGTGATTAATGATAAACTTTGATAAGCTCCTGTCTGCTGAAGTCAGAGTAAACATGGTAATAAAACTGAAGTAGCTGTCTGAGACCATAAAAAAAAGATTGTAGCAGCTTATGAGTCTAATAAGGGATTTTAAAAGGTGTCAAAAGAACTTTAAATCTGGTATTCCCACTTGACAGAAGGTTTGAAATAATTGCAGACGCGCCAACATCTCACCGTTCAAGGAGGTTTTTCCTGAAAGCAGACTGCAGGACTTGAAAACAAGTCTCTAAAATCTCCCTTGTTATTGTTGATTTAAGACTGTAGAATCAGAAATGCACACGTATAACTTTCACTGGATGTGTGGAGGAAACCTTAGCTTTCGGAGAAAACAATGAAGGACACAATAACGCTTGCAAGAATGAATGTTGGAAAAGAAAGCAGAACTTCTGGATTATGATTGCTTGTGTAGATAAGTGTAAATTTGAATTATTTGGAAATCATAACTTGTTTGTACCTTAGCATCAAGGACAGAAAAAACTACACATTTTGATTGTTTTTAATAATAGTTCATAAAGATAAATCAAAATTAAAATTGGCAACTCAAAGCTATACAAAACCTTGAGATCAGAAACCAGCATAAAACTCCAATCAGCATCTCTAAAAAAACCTCTCCTATTAATTTCACATAAGACACAAACGATTCATAATAGTCAATGCTTTGGCTAAACCAATTTCCAAAATACAGCTTGATTTTAAATCTTTAATATTTTACTCTTGCAAGTCTTCTATACAACAAGTCTTTAATTAAGTGAACAGCAGCTCCACTCCCAGGAGGAACTGTGCTTAAAAGCAGGAGATGTGGCAGCAAAATGCTGCAGGGACTGCTTTATTAATTAGTCAAGTGAAAAGTATCCCGGAGGGGGGGAGCACCAGCAGTACATCAGGAAATTAGCAAGACAAATTCTCAACAGGAAGTATCTTTGAAAGATTGCATAATGCCATTGCAGTTCCTCATGAGATTGTTTCCTGTAGTTCTCTAAACACCAGGAGAAATGCGGCTGAAGAAACAGGAAATATTTGCAGAATGCTCATGAAACACGAAGAAACAACAGTTAAAGCAGGTTGACATATTTATCTTTTGTTGATACAAACTCCTAATTAATGTGTTTGACTTTAACCGTATTGTAATTATCAATGTGTGAATGTGTGATTGAGTGGGAATGACTGATTTTATTGTGAAGTGTCTTTGAGTATCCTAATAATGTAAGTCTAACATCATTTTATTTCACTTCATATTCTGAAATGTTTTCACTTCATGTCCTGTTGAAAACACCAACTTTAACATAAGAGTTTATTTACTGTGGTGGCAGCAGCATCATTTTGTGTCAAGTCCGGAAAGTTAAAACCTTTTTCCATTTCACAAATATTCACTATATTTTGTGTCGTCATGAGCCCACATGTGGAAAAAGTTAAAGTTGTTTAAACTGTTTTCCTAAGCCCGGTGTGTACATTTAACTGGTTTTAAAGCACAAAGCAGCAAATAAAAACATTACATTAAAAATATTTTATAACTATATAATTGCTTAACGTAGGTGAAATATTTCATGCAGCATCACTGGTATTCTTTGTTGTTCATTTCACATTTGTGAACACTAGGGGGAGCTGTTGTATGACAAATCCTAAATGTACAGGATAAAATAAATTTAAGAAAGAATGAATAAGAAAAGACTGGAAAAAAACTGAAATAATCATTCAGAGTAAGACGTGTCTGCATGATTGTTTGTAATGTTGCTTAAATATTGCACATTGTTACCAAATGTCCATGCCATGGAGATCACACACACCATGGAGATCACACACACCATGGAGATCACACACACCTCTCTGAGCTGAAGCATCTCCTTGTCTTTTTGCTCCAGCAGCCCCTCCAGTTGGTGGATGGTCATCTCTGCGTCAGCGAGTCGCCTCGTTCGCTCGTGGTCCTCCTCTGTCGCCCGCGACGACAGACCTTTACTCTGCAACATCTCCAGCAACTTCTTTATTGACTCATCCCTATCAGACAAAGAAGGGCACACAAGTCATGCAGAACCCGAAGCATTTTCAGCCGGAAGAAGTTACGCAACAGTTGCGAGTCCCTCCGCCTCTACCTGGCGGTCAAAGTGTGTTTCTGCGTGTCTATCCTCAGCTCCATCTCTTCCACAGTCTTCCTCAGGAGGAAGAGCTCCTTGGCCTGCCGCTCGAACTCGCTGTGGAGACGAAGGAAGTTCTCCTCGGTCATCTCCTGAGGGAGAATGGGCTGGGCGCCAAGTCGCCCGGACTCCGAGTAATCGGATTGGAAGAGCTGATTGAGATCGCGCTGGATCCTGAGCTCATCTTGTAAGGCCTGGATGGTGCATTGAAGATGCTGGCAGGACAGAGACATAATCAGTTAATAACCGGGAGCATGTAGGGATGCTAAATGAGGTGATTATTAGAGTGCAGTAAGAAACCTTTGCAGAATAAAGCAGGTTCAGGCTCACTACAGTTAAAACCAACAGACGCTGTGTGGCATCTGCCGTAATAATGAATCCTTCGTCTTGACACAAAGCATGTTCTGTTTGCACTGCTTTCTCTGAGGTGTTCTGGCCTCATCCCAGAACACACTGTGGGGATTATATTTCCCTGGTGACCTGCAAGCTCCTGGGGATCACAAGGTTGAGCCGAGGTAAGCTGGAGAGCAAAAGAACATTTGCCCGGCTGCAGTCATCCTATTGTCTAGTCTGCTGAGGATAAATAGGAACCACCGGAGCTGAAACGACGGCCGCCGGAATTACGTTTCAGCTCGTTTTGTTTGTTGATGTCTCTGTGGACAGGCACACACCCTACAGATCCATTGGGAAATACTCAGGGGGAAATATGCAAAAAATCCAACAAAATGTTATTTGGATAAACATGGAAAATTCTGTTATTTAAATATTCTTCACAGCCTCTATTGCTGTGAAGAATATGCAAAGTTTTATTTGCACACTACTCATGATGAAGTCTAAAGAAAAACAAAACAATTTTTTTGTACTTCAGCCTTAATTTAAAAGATCAAATACAATTAGTTTAAATCCAGTGGTTGTGCCTTTTTGGCTAAAATCATTATGCATAAATAAAACGTTAGGCAGTTCTTCACAATATACACATTTCAATAAGGGTACATTTGCAATATATCGTGCAGCCCTTGTTGTTAATTTTACAGTGTAGATAGAGTACACTGCTTCACCTCAACTTCAAATCTAAATGATCTTTCTACATTTAATTATGCCCAAAACACACTAGAGCTGTTGTTTTCAGTACAGCGGAGCAGCCTCTTTAGGGTAGTAATACTGCTACAAGCTGCTATAACAAGAAGATCCCAGAGACAATAATTTAAAGAATCTACAACAACTCCGGCTTTATGAAATTAACATTATATTTCTTATTTGACAGCATGATCCCTTCTGAACTACTGGAATGAGACGAAGAAGAGCCGACATTTATTTGGTTGCAATTTGAAATATCAAAGCCAGATGTCACTATTCTATATAACTATAGCTTTAATTATCTTACTCCAATATGTGCAGCGATGTTGATTGATTTGGAAGTCGAATAAATTAAAAAGAAAACTATCCCCAATCCTTGTCAGCATGAATCACTGCAGGATGAACCTGGAAACCACAATGCATCACATTTAGAGGTGTGGAACAACAACAAGCTGCAGTCTGACTGATTTGTGCTTTAAACCCTTTTACGATCTTGAATCAAAACGGATCTTAAGCAACATCTCAGATACCGACAGAGACTGACAGAGACAGCATATGTGTGTCATCTTTGCAGATGTGTTACTAAAGCGCGCTGACAGGTGCATATTCACAGTTAGAACGGCTAAAGAAGATTTGACACAACCAGAGCTGAGTCAGTGTCAGTTAAAGCTGGAAGTGATGTCATGGTAATGTCTACTTAAATGTGCCACATGTGACCTGAACAGCAGCCAGGTCATCACCTTAGGAGCCATGATGTGTTCCCAGAACTAAAGATGACGCAGGTAGCAAAGAGGAGGGAGAAAACCAACACTAATAAAACAAGAAGCTGGGAAAACCACGGTGGTAAAGATGGCATCACGTTCCTGCAGCAACGGCTGATCGGCATCGAAGAGAAGAAAGAGATGAAAGGAAGAAAATGGTGTGTGAAGATAAAAATGCAAAACAACCTCTAGATATGAAGAGAGAGAAAAGGTAAAGTTAAAGGACCAGATAGGGATCACACAAACACCAAAAGCTTGCATAAACAGAATCATCTCAAGGTCTTTAGTCCTCAAAATTTCTCCAGTTTAGGTTCCCTGACAGTCAGGAGAGAATCATCCCTGCTCTCTCCCTACCCAGTTGGTTTATTTCCACATTCCTACTGACACCAAATAAACGACAATTTCCTGGCTGTTGTATCCCTCTGTGTGAATGTGGGTTAGGTTGCTGACTCATACAGTAGAGCTGCCTTGCACAAACTCAAATAGGTTGATAGCTGACATTTCTGGGACTTCCCTGAAGACCGAGAGGCAGGGGAGGGAATAAAAAGCCTCCTTTTCTCTTCGCTTTTGTTTCTGATCTAATCCCACTGTCTTCACGGCAGCAACATATCCTGCATCGTGTATCATAACGTTGGCCCAATTCAGCTGTCAAATATCCTTCAACATATTAAAATTGAGCTCAAATAACACAGCTGAGTGACACTAAAACATGACGACTGATGAGCAATTTAAACAAATAATGATAATTGGTTATTTTTTTAATTAACAAAAATAAGGGGCGTGCTGTGGTGGCGCAGGGGTTTAGCACGCCCCACGTTTGGAGGCCTTAGTCCTCGGCGCGGACGTCGAGGGTTCGACTCCCGGTCCCGGCGACCTTTGCCGCATGTCTTCCCCCTCTCCTTCCCCCTTCCTGTCAGCCTACTGTCGCGGAAAATGCGAGCCACTAGCGCCGCAAAAAACTCTTCGGAGAAAAAATGATAAAAAAAAAATTAATAAATAAAATTAAAAATTAACAAAAATAAAAAGAACTTTCACCATCATGAGTGTTTGATTGTTCAGAAGACTCAATGTGGCGCGAGGATTGTCATCTGTACCGGCAAGCACAAGTTTGCCAAGCTCCACAACAAACATGTGGATGATCAGGTCAAATGAGGCAAAGTTAGACTTTTGAACCTAAAAAAACTAGACAGTGCATCTTAAAAGCACAGTGGTCGGCATTATTTGCAAACAAAAAAAGGTTTGTGATAACCTGAACCTTCTACCAATCTACCTAAGGGGAGTAAAACCCCGTGGTACCACTTATGTTCACACCAAGCATCTAAATGTGTTTGTTACGGAAACACATTTAAACACAAACATGGAGAAAAAAGCCACAATGGTCTTCCTAAAAAAAATAATTAAAAAAAATGTAAATGAAGCGGACTTCAGCAAGAAATCCAGCAGATGCGGTATGATGACTGGCACACAACTTCAAAAGGCAACATGGGAAGAATTCAGAAAGAGAGCGAGAGAGAGCAAACATATCCATGCAGCTGGAATGCAAAGCTGAAAAATGCCAGACCACAAGAGAGAGAGTGAGAAAGATGCAGAGAGAAAGAGAGAGAGAAGGAAAAAATATTTTAAGGAGGAAAAGAAAATATCCCAACCAGAGTCGGAGATAAGAACAGAGTGAGAAAAAAAAGAGAGAAAACAGTTTAGCTGTGTTTACCAAAAACAGAAGGAAGGGAGAGGGTGATAGGACGAAGGTCTTCTCAGTTTCCACTGAGTCGTCAACTTTGACCCTGGCAGAGTTCGCCCAAACACTGATATGCAAACATAATCACACACATATAAGCTGGAAAGACTCATTAAAAACACAAACGAGTCACATTCTCTCAAATAAACTGATACAGGTGATCCAAAACCCACATTTATGAGAAAAGCTGCACGCCTTTTCCATTTTAACTGCTTCATTGCCGTTTCATCCACTGTTAGATTCTGTGTAATGCTTTGACTTGATCAGATGAGACAAGATAACAATCAATCCAATTAAACATTGATGCCGATTAAATCTTCTCCAACAGTCCTCATATGTTTACATTAGAAACATCCTGCAGGATGTCGGCTGCAAACGCGGGGCATGCTTCTGTGGTGCTAATTCACAGATGAGAGAAGATGCATTTCTGTAAACACAGACGAGTACAGCAGACTGAAACGATTGTGGATTGTCTGAGCAGTAGGCTCTTCATATTTTAATGATGTAAAACACTGTCAGCAGAAGCTATAATGAGCCTTTATCATGAATTTGGAACATGAATTCATCGGTGACCTTACCCACCACCCTCGGCATCAACATCCAAACAGGCAAATAGCTTCAAGCTCTCTACATTCCTATAAACAACCTATACAGACTACAGTAAAGAGAGACAACAAACCTCTGGTAGCTCCCATCAATTCTTGCTTTCACTTGTATGTGTATAAAGAAAAAAAAAATAGCAACATCCAGACGGGTCCAACTACCAACATGATTGAAATACACCCCTTAAAATCAGCTCAGAATATATTTTCTGTGAACCTCTATAGTAGCTTTTTCCAGAAGGTTTCGGAAGTTATAAGTCGTTAAATGTGTAATTGGAAGAATCTGATGTTAGGAATCAGCATGACCCGGCCTCCCGCCCTGACCCCCCCACTTCAAGACTCCTCCTCACAGGTGGTGTGCCCACATGGAGGGGGCATCCTGCTGCTTTCTCAGGGTGAGCCGGGTCGACCACCAGGCGCTAGCCAGCGAGAGACATTATGGTGGAGATTGTTTCCCGGAGTGTCCCAGTAAGACCAGATTGCATAGCAGATCCAGCAACCTCTGGAAGGACTACACAGGAGGAACGTAAACTAGAATACTATCAAAAAATGAATTTATTTCAGTAATTTCATTTTGAAAAGTGAGCTTTATAAATCAACAAAGTAAATTTAGTGATTTATTCCTAGGCTATACTTAATTAGTGTTAATAATGATGGCTTGCAGCAAATAAAAACACCAAAGTGAATTTCTAAAAAAAAAACTAAAAAAAACCCAAAAACTAGAATACAACAAACTATATTATTCAGGAAGGGGGCCGTTTAGAGTGTTACATTCACACATTTCATTGTAAAATCGAGTTGAAGGAAAAATGTGGTTAAGGGGCAACTGCAATCTTGACAGTATCATAAAAACAGCCTGTCCAAAAGTTCAGGGGATATTCACAAGGCGTGGACTGCAGCGCCATCAATGTCGATGAACCAACGGCCATTGCTAAAGCAACCTGTGCTTCCATTACACCTCAGCAGAACCAAAGGCTGACCGCCTCCATGCCATACCGCATCAACGCAGTAATTCATGCGAAAAGGTGGCCAGACCAACGACTGAGTGCATGTACTGTAACTGTACTGTACAAATAAGCACAGACCTTTCATAGGCCTAGTTCTCAATTTGATACATTTTAATGTTTTAATTTTTTGACAAATAAAATGCTGGGCTTTTATCATCTTTAACCCATGCTAAAAAAAAGAAATACTGAAATAAATACTTGAAAAACATAATTTTTTGAAACAGTTTGCTGAAAATTAATACCTTTTTCAATTATATTCTACATAAATGAGATAACCTTGGTACATTGTTAGAATCAATAAAACAAGCCAAAGATCTCTATTAACTTTTTAGGCAGGATTTTACTCATTTAGCTTTCTTCTGCAGCTTTAAAGAGAAGTTTTTAGGAGAAAGGAAACTATATAAGAAAACTCTTTTCCTTTTTCCCCCGACAGGACTGAACTCCTGCATGAAGCAGAAGGACTAAGGAGTGGAGAGGTGGTGAACTGCACTATTGTTAAACAACACCTACACAAATATGAGTGTAACAGAGGACTCCTCAGAGAAAAACATCTCCAACACAAGATTCACATTTACAGAAGTGAGAAGCAAACAAGAAAGATGATTTTGTTTCCATCTTTGAAGAAAACCTTTTACTGTATGGAAGAAGCTGAAAAAAATTCTCTTAGTCATTAACAGACATCTTACTGTGAGTAAGAAAACTATTACTTTCAGCAATACAATAGGGCAACTTAGATTAGAAACAGCAGTTAAGTAATAAACATTTACAACTGTCGGCCCGGCGCGCAAGTGCCCGGTATGCCCTGGTAGATACCTACTACAGGTAAGCTAATGACAGCTCGTGAGAGCTCCACATACCCCGTTTTGACAAAATTCAAACTACTCTTTCAGGGTAAAGGGATGGACAGTTCCAAGTTAGAGCTAGTGGCACAAAAGATTTTACTCCTGAAGACAAAAAGACAAATGCATCATCTGCAAAAAAAAAAAAAAAAGCATCATTTTTATTTTGTAAATTATAAGAACAATATGATGCACACCAAATAATCCAGTTTAAGCAATGCTGTTTTTTGTGTTTTACCTCTATACATTCTGCAAATCAGGAGTAATATGTCCTTTCATGCAATCATTATATGTAATAGAAAACTTGCAAATCAAAATGCACAATCACTGGAACTTGTTTTAGAATTAGAAGGAGATCAGAGAGGACAGGACAAGAGAAAATCAGCTTGTGAATATAGTGACAATTTTTCCATCCTTCCCTCTGGCCACTGCTCATCTGTCATCCAAAATTAAGCATCCCTGCTTTATTACTCCTCCATCTTATCCCTCGCTTATTCCGCTCTCGCAGGGTGAGTCATGCTCCCCCCCCGTTTTCGCAAACAAGACACGCTGTGACAGGAAAACACATGTACACACATTTAGACGGACACAAACACACACGCCAAGCACACGCTGAAGCCCACACGCGGAGACACGCATGTGATGTTGGAAGCAGTGGTCATGCTGTCTGTGTACGTGTGTGCGCGTGTGTTAGTACGTGCGTGTGTGTGTGAAAGTAATGACCGTGAGGAGTTTGAAAGCATCGCCCACTCAGGCATTAGACAAGAGGAAGATTAACACACTTTTCTCTTTCTCTGAGGATAAAGGTGGAGGATGAAGAGCATAATGAGGAGGAGGAAATAGATTTTGAAACAGATGAGTGCCTATTTCTAGAGGAACAAGAGAAAGTTAAAGAGAGAACGCATACACAAGTATGGAAGGAGGATGGAAAGTTGCAAGAGATGGAAAATAAAAATACAAAAAATGTTCTAATTGTAACGATAATTTCAAATGTGAGTACTAGTGGGTAAAGCCTGCTCTGCTAAAGAAAACACCTAGGCTTTTCTAAAATCCCCCTGAACTTTGAGGGAGAACAAGTTACATTCTGATGAATCTTGTGAAAAGGTGGTGGTGGCAGCATAATGCTGTGGGGTTACTGTTCTTGACGAGGATCTGGGTTTACACTTAGATGGATGGACTTATTATCAGTTCAAATTAACTCCTTAGTTTGGACCTAAAGCTGCAGATGTGCACAAGAAACTCATCTGAGCATTGTGGGAAAACATGCAACGGTTGGGTGAAACCAAAGGTAAACTTTTCAGCCACCGAGAACAGACCTGGGTTATTTGGGAAGCTGTTTTTGTAAGATTTTAGGTGTTAGCTCGAAAGCTGAAGCTGAAGAGGGATTTAATTTTTTCAGCATTCGAGTCAACAATAGGATGACCTCAGCAGAGAAAAATGTAAGTTTTGGAGTGGCTCACATAAAGAAAAAAAATATCTTGAAAATAGACTATGGGCAAAAGCAACATCGCAAGAGAAGAGTGTAAAAACTGCCAAATCAAGATACTGTATGCAGCCTAAGGAGACAAAGATGGAGTTTTTTTTAGTATTTTTCAGCCAACTAAGTCAGAATGGACAGAGAGAATCCGCACAGAACAACTTATGAGTGTTGCCAAAGATTTCCAAATAGATTTAGGACCGGACTTTGACCAGGTTATTGCACCTCTTTTATTTCTTAAATATTTTTCCATGTCTGTTCTGTTTGCGTAACAGCAAAGATTTCAGAAGCAGGGAGAGCAGCAGTGGAAGGAAAGGGGGAGTGGCTGCACTGTAATTCTGTTCACTCCCTGAAAACTTCTCGAAGACTTGCTCCTTATAAGGGAAGACATGGCTACCGCAGACAGAGACACACTACTGTGGAAGGAGAAAGTGGATGGAGTGAAAGGAAAACAAATCATGAAGTCACAGCATTGTGTAAAACAAACAGAGCCACTCTTTCCTTTCAGTTTCACATCAGTCTTGTCTCCCGTTTGTTTTCGCAGATAAATGAATGCAGAGAGGGCCAATTCCCCCTTTGAGTTAAAGTTTTATAAGCCTCCACTCCTTTCCTCCCCTCTCTCAGTAAAATTTTCACCACACATATCCTTCGTCATGTTTCTAATCCATACCTCCTCCCTCCTCTCCGTCCATCTGCCTTTTTCTCCCCTGTATTTATTTTAGCCCTGTTTCTCTCTCTCACCCATCTCTTCACCCTGGCTGAGCAAACACACAGGTTTAAGGACCATCTGTTACTGATGAGCATTCATAGGTGGGAAAACACACAGAGCATACTTCTAAATCTCAGGCAGGCAGCAAAGCACGGGGACAACAGCAGTAAATACATCACTTTCTTGCTGTTTCTTGGGTCTAAAATCACAAAGAGAGTGAACAGGCTCACACAGAGACTCCTAACAGGAGAGGAATGAGTCATAGGTTCTCAAGCGGAGCAGAAGGAGCACGAAGAGATGGAGATAGGATTGTTTCTGTGCTCGAAAACACCACTTTTAAACATTTCTGCTGAGCCGGCTTGCTGCTTCCTTCAGGGCCGCTCAGTGTAATATTCACCCTGACAAACAAAATCACGCTCAGATGGTTTTTTTTCCCTCTTTCCTCCACTGAACATCAGCTTCCTTATTGCTTGCTGTGCAGAAGCCAAGATTAGATGAAAGTTTCAGACCACCAATTTTGTCTGCAATAACAGCTTTTCCTGACATTCTGTTGCTGCAAAAATATCAGAATGAAAAAAAAACATGACAGATTTGTGCAAATGAATATAATGTTAAGAAACCAAATGATGTCTTGCATGCATTGTGCATGTTCATGACAAATAACTACAAAGAAACAATAACAATACAGTAGAGAATATACAGTTGAAACCATGATGACCATGCTCAAAAGCTATTCTCAGTAATCCTAATTGTCTTAAAACATAAACAAGTTTGTCGGATTTCATGTCAGAAAGTGAAGAATAATGCAATTCTGTGTCTTTTATACAAAGTATGTAAATGTCTGGCTTCAGCTGTACAGAGACACACATACATGTTCACCTCTAGCTAGGAGAAATCTCTGCAGAAGAAAAATCAGGGCATAAACCAACCCCAAACACACAAAAAATAATTAAACTGAACTGAAAAGGGGAAGAAAAAAAAACAACACGTATTTAATCGCAATCAACCTGTGTGCTCAGAAATTAAAATGCACCATCATGCTTTTCTTTATCCGTGTCACATTCTGGTGATTTTCCTGGCATCACAAATCAATACAGAAGAAAAGTATACAACCTGATAGTAAGCAATGTAAAGCAACAAACACGTTTAACTTAATAGACAATATTCATCATTCTCAGTGTAATTTAATTCTAGCCAAGAAAAGACAAATGCTGCAAAATGATTCATCAAAATATGAATATACACTTAACAGCTAACATATCCACCGTAGAGACGTAGACTATAAGTACATCTACAGCTGCATGAAAAAACTTGTAAAATGTCAGTGCATCTCTTTCTGTAAAGTGCATGCTCAGCTTTTTTCCCCAACACATCCTCTCAATCAATGTTTTCCACTAAAATACTCATGTACAGGTCTCCATCTTCCACAAAAAGCGATTTTTTTACATCTTAGTCCTTATTGTGATTTATTTCCTATTTGGCATCCTAGTTTTCCCCTCACACTAACCAACACCTTCAAGTCTTTTCATCCACTTTCTTCCCTCCTGTCACATCAGCTTCCATCAATCTGGCTGGTCTCGACGTTTCATCTGCTTCCTCAGCTCGGTTTGTTCTCAACTGTTTCTTTCTTGCCCCCCCTTCTCCTGGAGCTCATTTTCTGTCTTCATCCATCCTTCTGTCTCCTGATTTACTCTCTCATCCTTTTCATACATTTTACACACCTTTACATTTCGCTCCGTCTTCCTGATCCATTATTCACCAGCGGCCACGCCTCCCTATCTCCCTCCCTTTCTTCTGCGACTATGGCGGTGTACAGATTGCTGGGCAAAGCATTTCTAAGAGCCAGCTGGCATCCAAACTCTTGCTGGGACCATTTTTTTTCTTCTTCTTTTCTGCACGGTGAAAAGAAACTTAAGCTTTTGGCAACATAAATTTCCTTTAGATTTCAGCTCCGTGGAGACGACCTGAGAGCTGGGGGCAAAGTAATGAAATAAGAACTGCAAGATGCACAAATGGGATTCTGGCATAATAACGTTAAGTGATTTGAAGTGATTATAAGCCGTCACTCAGGGAGCAGAAACAGCTGATACGAAGTGTTGTGAACCACTCTGGCAGCTGTTTTCGCTTTAATGTGTTTCAGCAAAACAAGCAAATATCCAGTTTTACTTCTATTAATTCAAACCCGGACACCACACTAAGATGTTATACATGTGCAAGGTTACATTATTGCTTTTCAATTTTAGGATGAAATACTTACATATCTAAGTAAGCTATTTAACTGTAGTAGTAGTTTGTAGTTACTCAAAGATAATCGTTAATTGTTCTTAATATTCTTTATGAAAGATTCATACTTGCAGTACACTTTAAACTTACCAGTATCCTTGGAAATGATAAAACTTCCTCATCTCTTTTTTTCTGCAGCTCTCTCCACACCATTTCTGCAGAATTTTATTCTTTATGGTCATGAAAGAGGATATTTTTATATCCACTAAACCATTTCCGTGTAGATTTTACCTTTTGGTTTGGATCATGAAATATCCAGTGACAATAAATTTCCAGTTATTTTGGAAGTGAGCAACAGGACTTAAAATGACCTGCTATTTCAAATAGTGCATGATGTCACACACTAAAACAGACCCACAGCATTACAGATCCTCCACTGTACTTAACAGTGAGCAGGAAGTGTTTTTCTTCCCACATTAGCCTTAGTTTCATGGCAGACCTACAGGTTTTTGTGAGTTGCAAATGTACATGATTGTGTTTAAGGAGACAATCAAAGATATTACATAATGAAAGATGACTATAATGCAGTACGAAGTAATATGAAATGATGAAACATGATGTGTTAAGATTGCAGTTTCCTGCACTGCATAGACTTTTACAAACTCTAAAATCATTATTTCTCTTCTGGTATTTCTCCAATGGCTGGTCATTTGCTTATTATTGCAACATTTTAAACCAATCATCACCCAACTAGATGTTTTATTTTTTAATAAGAACAATTAGTCAGATTTGACAGTCAGATGATGGTTTCAACATTTCCACCGCAAGAAAAAAAACAAAAAACAAAATAACAGACCAGTTGGGTGGATGGACTGATGCTCTGATTTCTGTTTCTCTCTCTCTGGCCGTCCTTCCAGCACAGGAAAAGACAGATGACAAGACGAGGCAGAAGGGTGTAGGAGAATCTCCTTTTTTCTGTCTCATCTCCGTCCATCTCATCCGATCTCTCACCTGGAGGTAAGGGCTGCCCAGGTGTAACAGGTGCTGTGCTCAACTGTCTGTTAGAGTGAAACTCACACCAACATGCAGCAACACACTGCTGCTTTGATGTTCCTACAGATAAAACTGAACCTCCAGAGCTAATAAATGTGAACTTTCTAATCCATGAACAACTGACCTTGCAGACATGTAGCAAACTACATCAATAAGACTTGTGTGTTGTGAAGGAGGTTAAGGTTTCCTCAATCTGTAGACAGACACACATGAACACACTTCTATTTCCCACCAGCACTCTTTTCAGTTAAATTATTCACAGGAGTCAACACAATGAAGCAGAATTGTACTGCTTCAAAACACAAACACAGAACTTTTTACATCAAACCACAACCAATTTTCTTCAATTTCCATAAAAACACAAACCATTTCAGAAATATAAAAACAGAGTAATATTGTACTCAGAAACTCTTCTGGTTTGACCGAGGTATTCATACCTGTTTTTGTCATCTTTTTCATGTTAGAACTACATACGTCAATGTATATTTTTTTTATGACAAACGCAAGGCATAAGCACATTTATGTAAGAGTCAATTGAGTCTGCACCTTTTGGCACACTAAAGCCCATTTGTCTTGACCCTTTGCATACAAATCCATCTGTGGAAACATGAAAGTTCACACACAGACACACACACAAACACACACACCAGCTGGAAAAAAAAATATTGTTTTCACTTATAATCAGCTGGTAAAAAACATTCACTTTGGCTCCGAACGCAGTCCTTTCTCCTCCCTCCGAATCTCTCGCAAACATTCACACTCGTGCTGCCTCTGACGTCAGTGCGCCTCGTTCACAGTACAGTAGATGATAGATTGCATCTCGCACTCACAGAAACGGACGGACAGAGTGGTTATTGTTCAAGCTGCTGTGATTTAGTGCCGGGACGAACTTGCACCAAGGAAGGAGCACGATGCACTCGCACAAAGAAGTCAAAACTTGATTTATGGGGAGAGTGAGGAGTCAAATGAAAGCAGTGATGCTTTTCCTACTGCTGCTTGACTTGTAATTGTGGCGGAGTATCTATCTGGTTTGAGGGAAGGAGCACAAGAGGCAAAACTGCAGGCCAATGAGAGTGAAGGAAAAGGGGAAAATATGCGCATTCCACACATTCCTTCAAGTTCTCCATTTTCTCCCACTTTTTTCCTCCTTTCTGCTCGAAACATTGTTCTTACCTTCTGCAATTAAAGAGGTGGAACAAATCGAGTCAACACATTCAGACACACACATGCTCTGGACAGACTGCAGAAAGTAAAGCAAGGCAGCGCGCTGAAGGAGATAAGTGAGTCTGACCACACCAAAAAGAAGAGACACCAGCGGACTGAAAGCTTCATATGGTGGGACGGCCGCATGTCTGATGTTTTATAATAAATTCTGGAGCGAACCGGCTCCAAGGGTCCAGATGGAGAGTGGGGAGTGTGTGTTGGTTGTGACAGGGAAGGAATCTGGTAGTGGGAGTGAAATGACAGTAGAACAAAGATGGGTTGGAAAAAAAAAAGAGAGACCAAAAGTCTTGTGACGATGAGTAGAAGGTGCAACAAGGAAAAGTTTACTGAACGTGGATAAAATAAAGATGGGGGATGGTTTTTAAGATAAAATGTCTCATTACAGTTTTTCTGGACTAAATTCAAGTCATTGTTTTCTCACTATGTGAGAGGTGCTTCTGTTTCCTCATTGCTGCTGTGCTGTCAGTCAGCTGTGTATGATTTTCTCTAAGCAGCTGCTGTTTTTATAGTTCTTTCAGTTTGTTTGAACAGATATGTTGGGGCACAATTGCTGGTGAGCTCTTCTTTGTTAAAGATAACTTCTAATTAGTAATCTGTGACTTACTAATGTGATGGTAGCAGAGTAAAGTAAATCTCCAAAATTCACTGTTAGAGAACTGTAGGAAAGGGCAACATCTTGGAGTCATCAAATTTCCATAACAACCACTATAACCGTAAACAGAAAAGCACAAAATCATTCACAACCCCGGAAGGATATTCTTAATCGACCAAGATGCTCGATTCTGATAGGAAATTAGATTTAAAAAATAGTGAAACAAGGTAAAAACAGAATTAATTAGATTTTTTTTTTATTTTACCTTTTATTAAAATTTAAGTTAAAACTTCTCAACGGAAACATCTTTTGGGGGATTTACACTAATCAGTTCTCTCAATTTTAACTGGTTTGTTTTTGGGAACAAACACTCCCTTTTGGTATGGGTACATGTAAAAATTCCTCATAATCATAGTTAGATATGGTGGAAGATCTGGTACGATCCCACAGGCCCTGGAAAAGTTGGAAAAGTGTCTGAACTCTTTGAGATACCAGTAAGGTTGAAATTAGGTCATCACTGGACCATCTCAAAAGATAATGATGAAAAACTAAGGCGAGATAAACACAGGAATGGTTCTTCTGGAACATAGTCAGTCTTCTTCTATGGATATTTTTGTCCCCAGACCCAAATCCTAAAAGAAACTTCTGGGGCAAGCTGAAGATCAAAATGTTTCCAGCATGTGAAATGTTTTAAGAGGAGTAGATGCTGACAAAAAGGTAGTTGGACAGAGCATTGTCATCATGGGACACTAATGTTTGTGGCAGAAGTGATTTTGATGATTAAAAAATACTTGCCCGCTGAATAAATTTATTCAAAGGCTGGATTTTTCATAAATATTAAGTAAAGGGAGCGTGTCGAGAGAATACAATGGAGAAAAGATGGAAGAGGAAAAAGATAAAGACAAAAGCTGGAGGAAAAGAGATGAAGATAATGAGTCAGGCATGAAGGAGGAGGTGAAAGTGGAGAAATGTGGAGGGAGGAAAAGGCACAGGGTGGAGAAGAGATGAGCTTTCCTCAGTGGGGGAGTGAGTTGGCTTTTATGTGTCTGGACTCATATTTATTAAAATTTCTGGAAGGTAATTTAATCCTATTTCTAACACCAAGATGATGGCGAAGACTGAGTGGTAAGGACAGAGTAAGGAGAGCTGACTTAAGACGTGACGGCGTTGAGAGAAGAGAAGGTTCATGAGTGAAAGAGGAAAAAAAATTAAGAGATAACAGAAAAAGAAGTGGAAACAAGATTTAAAATATCCATACAGGGAATTCTTCTTCATTTTAGAGCTGAGATGACATGCTTGCACGTTGAAACGTGTGTGATTATTCATTGTTGCAGCACTGACAACAATCCAGAGGAAAATGAGTTTGAGGGCAGCTCCAGAAAACCAGCTATATGAGACATGAATAAATTCATCAATCTTTTGTTCTTCAGTGAAGGCCTTATTTAAACCGAATGAATCAAAGATTCATTAAACTGCTATAAAACGTGTTCTGATTTAATTTCTTATTGCATAATTTCACATTCCAATATGATTTTTCTTTTTTTGCCCCACATTTGCCTCCAAATTAACCTTAAATAAATGTGCATGCAGGTAAATAACACCACCACAACATAAATGCGGCATGTTACAAAGTCTGAGGAAAGCGCTCTGAAGTGGCTTCGCAGTGTTGATGTGAGAAATGAGGCTCTGTGGCTGCAGCTACATGTGTGCATGTCATCTCTTGTATAATATTTCAGCCTGCTGCCAGACAAGCAGAGTCTCTGTCTCATCCAGATGGCTGCAGCACCAACAGACAGCTGGGAGTCCCTAAACCAGGCCGCGCTGCCTCATCTGTGGCTCCCCACTCACGGCACCGAGACAAATCTACCAACACAGACCATTAAGATAAACTCTGCCTGTGGTGATGGCTGCAGTCTACGGGAGTATTGCGCTTAAGTCATTTTCAATCTGCTATCTGTAACTTTTCTTTGTTTTAGGATAATCCAGACAGTTAATTAAGTCAATAATCTCTCGTCATTGTGAACCTACAAAATACTTAGATAGACAAAATGCTACCACTTGAACTTTTTCACATCTTACCCTGTCACAGATTTAAATTTTAGCCCTCAAACCAGAACTATGGAAACTATACTCCTACTTTAGTATCTCATTATCATTATTAGCCACACAAATCAGCATAATTTTTGTTCATGTTTATGCTCGGCTTTTGTTTAGCTCATTTCTCCCCCGTTATCACTGCCACAGTTGTCTATTGTCTGCTGTTTATGTACATCAAAGCATATTTATGTGTTAGAATGGCCCAGTTAAAGTCTAGAACAATATCCAACTGAGAAGCTGTGGCAAGACTTTAAGCACTAGCTGATTAAAGATGAACTTGAGATAAAAACATCAGTAAAAAATAGTTCTACCAAGTTTTAACTCAGACGTGCTTTATACAAATGCATGCTATACTTTTCAGATTTTAATAATTAAAAAGATTAAAAACAACTTCACAATTATGCATTACTTTATATTGGGCTACTACACTATCTAAGTAAAATGCTTTAACGACAATTCAACTTGGTGTTAACAACACTGACCAAGAGCAATAATGTCAGAACTGTTAAAAAAATATAATCTGGATTAAAGCACAAATAATGTAGAAATGTTTACTTCAGAGCTTGTCAGAGGAAAAACATGTTTAAAATCACACAAAGCCTTTAAAAGTGCAAAATACATTACATATTTAATTAGAGGTGAGGAACTAATCCCTCGGTAATAAAATTATGTTTTGTTGTTGAGACCAAGTCACACCACTAACCAAAGCACTCAAGCTCATACAATAATGTACATTATTCTCTAAATGCAAAGTCTTCTTAGTAGGGGCAGAAAAGATACCAAAGGAAGATGAAATACCAAATTATGTAGAAAGGAAGAGGTGATTACAGAATACAACAGCTTATCAGCGAATTAACTAAGACTATTAAACACCAGTTTCACCTTATAATTACTTCTGACGTCAGATAAAGGCCTGCAAAAAGACTAAAAAATGTGTATTCAATGTTACCTGTTCAATATCAATATCATTAAATAAGCTATTATTTTCTTCTTTTGCTTTAAAGAGGTCCTACAAACAGGTTACAAGCTGAAAGTTGCCTACCTGGGTCTCTTCTTGCACCACCCTGTACTGCTCCTTCCACACGGCCATCTTTGTGGCTTCATCTTTCCTCAGCGCTCTCTCTTTCTTCAGCTCTGGACTCCAAAACGTCTTTATGGAGTTCATAGAGGAGCTCAGCTTGGACTCTTTGCCCTCCAGCTGCATAAAACCACAAGCAAACGTTTTCACTTCGTCTGATTTAAGTGTTCATTTGCAATAGAACCCAAAACTGTCTCCAGTCCTGAATTGATAATACGGCGACCCTTAGGTTTCTCTTTTACGGAAAAGAAGCCCACACAATTTTCACATGAGCAAAATCACACGTGTGAAATTTAACATAAAACCTGCTTTTCCTGACTTCAATATTTCACATTTTGTTATTGAATTTGAGTAAATCCCATTTATTAAGCCAGATGTGTCCATGACATAAGATCACATAATCTTCAGTAAACAGATTTCTGTCATTTTTATTGTTGTGGTCCATATGTGTTTTACTTTGTAATGTTTCAAATGCATTTTTCACATGATTTTGATATATGAAACACATGAGAAAAACACATGAATCACATGTTGTTCCACACGTGGCTTACAAGACGTGTAAACATGTCAACATGTTATCCCCTGTGAAAGCACATATTCAAGCCATGTGATTTTTTTATAATTCAAGACAATTGAATTTTCCCAAAGTTAGGAATAAAAAAAAGAAAAAATGTATAAATTTTTTATAAGACATGAATAAAAAAAGAGAGCGTACCTCTCTGCGCAGCAGCTCATTTTCTCGAAGCACTTCTCTTAGCTGCGTTTGCAGGTCTGACATTGCTCCTTCTCTGACCTGTAAAAGCACAAACAAACTGTTTAAAATGTTTCTCTTTTCAATTAGAGACACATTATGCTTTTCTGCTGCAGCATTACATTACTAGCCCTTAAAACGCAGCATCTTCTCAGCTGAAGTATAAAATTGTCTCATCAATCAGCTGGATTATTTTCACAAACTGATCCCTTCCTCTTTACCTTCTCAAACTCAGTATGTTTGAGATGTATTTTTAATTTCCCGGCGTTTTGAAACGCTGAAAAAGTGGAAATAAAGAATATTGTAGATATTAGTGTCAGCAGTAGAGCTAAGATGGTTTCCAGTGTGCATATTAAGATATATTTGGTGTTTGAACTATTACAATAAGTGTGGGCAATTGTGGTCCCCAAAACTCACAAATACCATTTTTCCACAAACTACGAATTGAGCTAACTAATGCAAATAAGCAAAAAGGT
Organism: Alfaro cultratus; assembly: GCA_903066825.1. Lineage (NCBI taxonomy): Eukaryota > Metazoa > Chordata > Actinopteri > Cyprinodontiformes > Poeciliidae > Alfaro > Alfaro cultratus. Next base: position 19,116 of record CAEFZX010014535.1, on the reverse strand, counting down.
GATGTTAAAAAAAGCACATTTGTTTGTATTACAGTTAGTTTGTTCGAGATATATACGAACATTGTTAAAGGTGGAGTGTGTTTAAAATTATTCATCTATGGAACTCTTTCATTGTAAGGTGCCGACATCGTGAATTGCAGCTGGACAAAAAATGTAAATAAAAGTCTTGCCTGTTTCTAATATTGCAGTCCTTTAATGGAGTTAATACGATTGAAACCTTGGCACTCACAGACGCTCTCAGTGAGTGCGTCTTGGCAAGTCGTGACACAGCAAACATTTAAAATCAATAGAAGAAGAACAGAAGGGTTTACTGCATAGGATAATTCAGTATTTATGAGAAAATGCTCCCTGCATGAATTCTTAAGCCAACCTGACATGAGCAGCATATCAAAGAATTAAAAATATGCTGGATTTATTTTTCATGAACAGACTACTACTTTGGCTCTGCCGAAATCACGCCAAGTATAAACATTAATGAACATGACGCAAGTAAAACAAAAATCCATTTAAGGAAATTACAGTAAATCAGACGCTGAGACACTCGGTTTGTTTTGTTTAACATTTAATTACCTGCAGATAGAAGAGGAGAGCTACATCTAGAGAAGATGAGCTCTCAGGTTATGACTCATGTGCAGAGGTAGTGCGAGGGCAGACCTTAAATATCATGTAAGAATGCCCACACTGTTCTTGATTTACTCAGCTGAAGGGTGGTTTAAGAAGACAACGACACCTATTAAAGACGCCGGGTATAAAATCAGTTCAGACTTCCCACATCCTGGATTCACGCAGGGAAAGTGCAAAATGTATCCGCGTGACTAAATATCGAGTTGCGCAACCAGAAGTGAGTTCTTCTTTTATTTTTTATGAGCCGACTGGAAGATAAGGAGTCTACTGTTACAAAGACAACATCAAGATCAGGCTCTTACAAACTTTCTATTATCTGCTTAGAAAACACTTTAGCTAATCCTTAAAAAAAAACAACAAAAAAAACATTTTGGTCTCAAGCTTAGTCAGAAAGTAAAAGTACAGGCCAGAGCAATTATAATTATTACAGAAAGCAACACTGCAATGACACCATATGGTGATGTGCAATCATTTCCTTTTCATTCGATACATGAAGAAGACTGAAAATAATTCATGTTTTCAAGCTTCTTTACAAATGAAAATTTGAAAAATGTGTATTCCATATAGGCCTGTCAGTCACAACAAACAATAAATCAATTAATCGCATCAAAAATTCTTTAAAAGAAAAGAAATATTTTTAAAAAATTAAAAAACAAAGATAATTCAAAATTATTGAATTAATTCAATGAACATGAATTAATTCATGAATAATTCAAAATAATAATAATTTAGAATTATTATTCAAAATTATTGAATTATCTTTGAATAATTTTGAAAGATAATTTTGTTTACAGAGACTTCGTAGTTCATTTTATTTGTTGTTTCTGTTGTTTTATTTATTTATTTTGGAGGTTTAAGATGTCTTCCAGTTCCAGTATTTAAATGTTCATTAGAATTTAAAGGTTGGATCCTTGAGAATGTGTTCTCGCACTATTGTGCCATTATTACTGTTATATCACTTGAAAATGGTCTCAAAACAACAATATCATCATTTATCACAATAACTTCTGGGACAACTTATTGTCTAGCAAAATTTGTTATCGTGACAGGACTAATTTCATATTGGCATATGGTAAAACTTTCTTGTCACGACTGTTGGTGTTAAGGTGGATGGCCATAGATAAGGTGAAAGGTCAGCAGTCTCACCTGTCTCATGGAGTGAGGAACAGTGGCTGCTTGAGGAGGCTGGTTCTGCAACTCCCCTCCGAATGCTATGGCATCAGCGGGCATGAGGGTAGCGCTGCTCCCCCCTCCTCCTGTGTTTATATTCGGGCTGCTCCCCATCACCGCTGCCCTCACCCCATACGGCACCCTGGCTCCGGCTCTCCCCAGGGTCATGGTGCTTTTCGGCACGCTGGGGTTCAGCCCGCTGCCCATGCTCCCCAACGGGTCTTCGGCTGTGTCAGTGAAGTACATTGGACCCCCGGTGGCGTAGGCAGCGTTCAGGGACTGAATGTTCTCCATGGACAGAGTCTTTCCCGTGCCGGTGAGTCCACCGCCAGAGCTGCTGCTGTTGTTCCGTCGGTGTCCCAAACGGGGGGAGCGCGGTAGGCGCGGCGAGCGGCCGGGACTCCCGGACGCGGAGCCGTTACCGTTGGAGCCGACGACGTCCAGCTTGGAGATAGAACGGGAGCTACCGTACATGGTGGCAGAAGAAGAGCCAGGTTCTGCGCGCAAGAGTGTTTGGGTCAAAAAAAGCAGCTGATCAAATAAAACATGCAACCGATGAAAGTCCCAGTCAAACTGATTCGCAAAAACAGCAAAGTAAAATAAAATAAAATAAATAACTGAAGCTCCTCTTCACTTGGGTTGGGTCACGGTATTGACATAGCTGTGATCAAAGCCTTTCCAACACCCTCTGTAATCCATAGGCTTTGTTATGAAGTAGCAATCAACGGGGGAATCTCTTTAGATAAAGAGGGTGAGGTGATCCACAAAGCCTGGGATGATGGGATCAACTGAAAAGAAAGAGAGACACAAAGAGCCTTGATTAGGAAAGATCAGGGAAAGCAAAAACACATAAATCTGACCAGATTGGGGGTTTGAGTTTTGTCTCTGAGCACATTTACAGCAAATTCTGCTTCTGCTCACCACATGAACAAATCAATACATATGAATGAGGAAGTATAAGGATATGAACGAGTACAGCTCCTCAAAAATATCTGACTATCATAGCACACTTAGCACTGAGAAGCTGAAATACAATGTTGGCAGGGCGCAGCTTTAGACAATTTATAAACAGTTATGATTGATAATCAATGACTATAAATGTGGTTGATCTTCTTGTTAGAAAAGTTAATTATGTCCAAGCTTCAACCACCAAACTGTCGATCTGTGGTGAAGAATTCAGTAGTAGTGCCCCTTGATCAATAAAATGCACCTTAAAATAGGTGTGTGCATCCCCGGAACAAAATTTGCCAAATACGCACTAAAAATACAACAAAGCGTTCCGTCTAAACACGAAAATGAATGAAAGGTGGAAAGCCGTAAATTTAAATAGAAATGAATAGTTTCAATTTGCTATTTTTCTGTTAATCATACGCAATGTTGAATCAATTACAGCCAATGCCAAAAATATTAATTGTTATACTAATGTCTCAAACACCAAGAAATTTCCATTTTGTCATGACAGCCTGGAAATAGCTCATGTGTGTTGGATGAACCGAATAATCTAAAATGAAACCGATGAAGTCAATCATAATCCTCCTAATTTCCATAGCAGTGAAAATAATGAGACGTGTCATTTCTGCAGCACCCCTCTGGGTGATGAGATTAGCTTTCTGTTGCCCTTTGAATCAAAGTGTTTTGCCTCGGTTGACATGTTTTCTGATAATGCTTTGTGACATAAAAATCCAAGCCTGATAATCTGGTGCTCTAATTTCCCAGGGCTCCTGAAGTGTCCAACCTGTGCCGGCTACAGGGTTGAAATCAGCCTATGTCAACAGTGAAGGAGCATTTTGAAATTTTCTCTCTTAAAATGAGTCAACACTCAAGCCCCTTATGTATCCTTGGAGACAATGATGTCACCCTCAGATCAGCGAACAAGTGAACACGAACCGGTCATCTGATCCAGATTCTCCCCTTACGAGAAGGCAAGCCTCTGCATATTTAAATGACAGGAAAATGTGGCCTCTTGTAAGTGTGTAACTGCAGTGGTAAACACTTCATCAGCTGAAGCCTTTGAATCTTCCTGCCCCTTTTCACACCTTTTACAGTCAGAATCTTGTGATTTATTTATTTTTTTTATCTAGGTCTGTGGGCAGAGAGACATTGAAGCTAAACACACCCTCACACTGGAAGCCACGTAAACAGGGACCATCTGCTACATCTCCCCTCAGGCCAAAAAACACACACCTGGAAAGAAACAGGCCAGGACCCTGCCTCCAGCACACACACATACACACACAGGGATTTTACTTTTACATCTACAGTTAGGAACAAATGTACATAGACAAATCAACTCCCTTACAGACAACTAAAGTATATAAAATACATGATCTTAGGGGACATGCACAGACTTCTATTCATGAAAAGTATAAATACAAAAGTTCAACCCATCTGTCCAACTTGACAGGCGGGTTGGTGGATGAATATCTCTCACCTTTCCATTGACTACAATTAGGCTTGGGCGATGTGAACCTAAAGTTTTATCATGACATTCTGTGGTGCTTAAGATAATGACGAAAGTTATTATCTTAAGTAGTATGTATTACTTTTTTTGCAACTGTATGTCTGTGACCGCATGACACAGCAATCATAATTCTCTTGAGAAACAAACCCATTTGTAATAAGCTTCTTGAAGACACCAGTCACATAAAGACGTGGGATTTGTATCACTGACCTGCACACAGCAATTGCGTTTAATCATATTTTCAAATTTATTTCCATTTATTGACGGAAAAAGAAAATAGGAAAAACAGCAATCCCGACAATGCGGACAGTGTTGGGTTTTTATAAACATCACTATGATTGGAATTCATCGTGAAAACATTCAATCAAACTTCTTATAATAAATTTATCACAATAAACGATACGATAAACACCCACCCTTAACTATGTCATATATAAATTCCAGAAATTCATGACTAGAAATTCAAACCTAGTTTATAGCTAGTCTGTTGAGAAATGAGAGGAAGTTTTGGTTTGGGGGTTTGCTGCTCCTCCTCCCTTCAGAACCTACTGACCTGTAGATAACATAAACACTAATGTCCCAGTTCTGTCTCTGTAGCGTCTAAACATGCTAAGGGTTTGGTTCTATTGAAGCATTTACTGAACAAACACCCCCCACACATGCTAGAGTCACTTATTTATCACATGATTATACAAAGCACACAATCGTCTTTTTATTTTCACTGACCTCGTGGAACGCACAACACACGCCGGCCTTGTTGTGTTTTCAGGTTATCCAGTCTGGGGGTCACATGAAGAACCCACCAGTGTGCAACACAGGTGGGTGATTTCTATCTGGTGGTTTTAGATGCTGACTGAGCCTGGGGTTATCTACAGTGTTTCCTTGATCTTTTCTAAACAGGTGATCAATAAAGGGGTCAAAGGTAAAAAGATACAGAAAATACTTGAATCACGCGATCCCCTGCTAACGCTGGAGGACAGTTTATGTTCACTCTCTAAGGGCAAGACTGTCATTTTAATCTGGGGGCTTTAACGATGAATTGGAACCATTTTTTCCCCCCAGGCTGGAATGATAACACAGCCAGTTACCCCGATGAATTTCAAAACCCACAATTTGATTTTGTGTCCTTTAGAGAGTTGCACCTCAACCACCGACGTTTTGTAGATATGAAACACCCTCTGGGGTAAATCTGGTAGGATATTTAACCGCTGCTCTTGTAAGATAAGATTTAAAAAATGGTTTTAGTTTGCTTGCCAAGCAGAAAAAGCAGCAGGGGAGAGTCTGAAAACACGCTGCTATTTCGTATGTATATGTAATTAATCTGCTAATATCATTGTTTTAGATTTGTGTTTATCTGAGCAGAATGATTTTTTTTTTAATCATTAGCCGATGTAAAGAATCAAAACATTAAACAGTAATAATCAACGTTGTAATACTTCAGCAACAGTAGAGTATATTGCTTCTCTGTTTTAATTAAGAGCATTTAGATAATGAATTAAATTTCTGTTTTAAACTTTTGGTTTCAAGTTTCATCTAATTATTATGTGGAAAACACTGGGAAATAGAGAGTATACAGTTACAAAGCTGTTAACTGTGGCCTGAATCAGCTTTATTAAGCGTCTGTCACTATAACTACACAAGTGCTTACTGTTAAGACTAAAACCTGATTAAAGAGGATTTAAGGAAGCATTTAATTAAACAAATTGAACATGTAGTCAGTGCTGAACATGGCTTGTTATGCTGAGAAAATATTACTTTTTTTCCCCATTCTTTGTGACACCTCCAGTTCCGTTCCTCTTCCCGAGGAAGAGGAAGAAAAGCATCAACGAAGAAGAAGTTATTCTTGATTCTTCCATTTCCTCCCTTCACAACCTCTCCCTTTCACCGGCAGCATCCCAGAATGTGCTCAGCATGTTCTATTTGTGTGACAACCACGCATGCATCTATCGCAGAGCAACAATGTGACACAGAAACGCACACGGCTCAGCCTAAACAATTTTGTCAAAGTTTGTGCCTCGCCTGAGGAACAGCGCTCAATGAAGACACATTTTATTCATGTTGGGTATTTCTGCTCTCCTGTCAGCCTGTTGAGATTTGAAGTGGCTTGAAAGGACTCGCTAGTGCTGTACATCTGACTGAGTCATCCCAACTCGCCTCGCTGGCGGAGGAAGCTGTGCTTGTTCTGAGCATAATCTGTCTGATGATTTAAGGAGATTACCTGCCACTCACCAGTCTCTGCTCTTTCAACTTTCACTGTTTCTTTTTCTGCAGCAACAACAACAATAGTGCTGACAGTACAGTTGTTTTCTGTTTTCACTGCGCCCCCCGTAGATATGTATAAAAAGCCCTAAAGCATAATATTTTATTACAGAATCATAATCTGACAATGGGAAATTTAGGACAACTCCACCTTTAATTTGTGCTCACTAATTCAGAGGGAAACAAAGTGTCATCCCTGAATCAGTCAGTGGGACAATAATCCAACACAGAGCTAGATCAACACAAAATACTTTACCAAACACTAAGAATATGCAACTGCTATAAAATATATTTTCGAAGAGGTATCATTTTCCTAACAAAGTCAGCTGCTGTTTAGTTCTATTCACTGAGAAAAGGCAAAGATTTCCCCACAACTGTTCACATCTCTGACTGTAATGAACAAAAACTAAAAATCAACACACTGCTAACTGAAACAAGCACACAAGAAATTAATCCACTAATCAGTAAACTGTTTTGATTATGTATTATGTATTAAACAGTGCTAATAGGCCAAAATAAAACCCCTAAACAAAAAAAACCTGCATGATATTCTCCTAAAAACAGTTTCAAAGTAGCTCAAAAAAGTGATTTTCATGCTTTCCATCTTATGATTCCTGTTTTGCTTTTGAATAGATAAAACTCAACAAAAACAAAAAACAAGTTATTTGTCATGATTAATAAATTTTGTAGTGTACGACTACTAAAAAAAAAAAAGTGGAGTCATGTTAACATCCTTTTTTTTTTCCACAGTTGTGAGTGAAAACTCGTAACATAAAACTTACTTTTCAGGAAATAATGAAACCCTCATGCTTCCTAATTTAAATTCACACTGTTTGTTAACACTCAATCTTGTTATACTTTTTACTAGATCTGTATCAGTGGAACCACAGATGAACAATGGAGTTGATTCAGGAAAAGAACAAAAAATAACATGAAAGGTCTTTGCCTTATTTTTCTACGTTAGATCAAATGCGTCTCTCCAGTAACGACTCAGAGTTAATGAAATTAAATATTTGTGTGTAGATCTGGATCAACTATCTACTTTAAAGAGGTCAATCTCTGCTCCTCTGTGGTTTCTAGTGTTTTTGCAGCTTTAAATAAATGCAACCCAAAGTGAAACCAGAGGAAGTTATTCACTCCCACAGAATGCACTGCTTCTGTCTGGGTTTCGACAATTTCTTCAAAAACAATCCTGACGCTCGGCTCGCTTGGCCTCCTCACGTGGGAAATTTCTGGGCAAAAACCAAGCAGTTGTGCAAATTAAGAAGCAACAGAGGGAGCATCTAGTTTAATCGGACAAACTAAAAAGTGTGAATGGAAAAACTCCCAACTTATGCAAGTTTTGTAAAAATGCTGATCCAAACAGTAATACCAGGATTCCTACTCAGCCTTGAAAAATGTGGAAAAAGTTTAATTTTCCAGCACTAGTTATATTCAGACTAATAATATATCATCTTTACATCAATATGAGCAAAATCAGCATCACAAAGAGCTACTGTGACTGCGATAAATATTTGCAAATTAAATAACCATGTCAGTAATATTTTTGTTTATACTTGTTTGACGTCGCAGTAAACGGGTTAAGAGTGCATTAAGATGTTTTCTAGTCTTTAAGAAAATAAAGCTGAACTGGTTCATTGCCAAAAACAGCAGATGTTGACAGATGAAGCTTTTTCAATTAATCAGTGTTGCATTGGGGGAAAAATGGGATACAGAGAAAGATAAATTGCACTGCTGGATCGGTTACTTTGTAAATAACAGTCAAGCCGGGTATGCAATTTATGTTTCACCAAACAAACCAAATGTGGCAAGTAGTATTGCCCTTAGGTATTTCAGCTTCCCAAACTTTCCCAAAATTCTTTAAGCACCAACCAGATTATTTTTTTAAGTGCTTAAAAAAACCTGTATTAATTGTTGGATACGCCAATCTACTTCATTCACCCATTGTCTTCACAAAATGAGCCCCAGTGCAGATTCCCACCATGTCAGTGTTTGAGCAGACTGGGATTTATTTAGCACAGCTGTAAATTGAAGTGAAGTGAAGTGAAGTGAAGAGAGATTTTGCTGTTTGGCTGTAAGCGTTTGTGATTGGGCGTCATTCCAGGCCCTATCTCTGTGTAAGGGCACAACACTGAAGGCAAATCATTATGACAGTTTGCTGCTGAATTATGCACCAAAATCCAAACTTTTCGAACTTGGACCGAGTTATGAATAGCATTCTCCAGTATCTGGGTGACAAAAGTCTAAAAGTAAATTCAGATTTTAATGCAGCAGAATAATCCTAAAGTGAAAAATGTTGAAAAATTCTACATTTAATTTTAGTTCACTCAAAGTTACAAAAACAAAAACAAAAATTGGCTTTAAATTATAGCATAAATGTATCTAATACAATCCCCAACTGCCTCAATTATCGACCCCCTCAACAACTCTTTTGAAATTAACAATTAAAAAGTACATCAGAGTATCTAAAAACGTTTTAGTAAATCACGACTTCCTGTTTCTGGAAGTAAATATGATTATTTTCTCTCTATCCCTCCTCACAATAGGAAAGACAATCTAAGTAAGATAGGAAAAATAGTTAGCAGGAAATAACTACTTGCTCATATGTTTTAGAGCCACAATTTTCAAGTTTAAAGGCATCAAACACTCCTGGTCGGTTTAATTGATGAAATTGTGTTGATTTAAGTAGGTTATAAACTCTTTTCACGTACGTTCAACAGTCTGTTAGGTTTTTCTCTTGAGTCTGCACAGCTCTGTCTGCAGTAGGAGGTATAAACACAGGAGAGCACAACACCGATACCGAACCGATAGGATCAGTTCCAGGTTACTGTGGACCACAGGAAGTGAACTCATGATGCAAGAAAAACACCCGTATAATCAAAGGTTCACGCATCACGTCACCTTTTTATATCTATGCACAGATCCACATTCTGCTTATCTAATCCTGGCTGCTGTTTTCCTGAGCAAAAAGAAGAAAAAAAAGGAGTAAATGCACTGCTGAGACTTGATAATTAACACAAAAGCAGGGAAGTGCAAAACTAATCCAGGCAAGAGCAAGAGGGAGAGCCGAACTCCTCCAGGCCTATTATAGGGATAGGAATGTGTTTGCACAGTCGACTTGCCAGGTTAAACAGGAGGAAACCAAGAGGTGAAGGTGACCCAGTCTTTTTAGGAGCAATTCTCATCACATCAAGGAAAAAATAAACTAATATGAACAAGTGTTTCCCGACTGACTGAAGGGACCTCAAGCCACCTGCCTGACTAGTAAAAATATATTTTTTAGATACTGTTTGAAGAAGATTCTCTCTACTTCAGGTCCATCGTGTTAATGTAAAACCATGAAGGCCTCGAGGGATTTCAATAACCTTTGATGTGGGACTTCTTCTTAGATGTTCCATAAGTTAACTATTGGAGTTTGTGGGTAGTGTGGACATTTACAGTACTCTGCAAAATAAACTTTTTCACTTCAGAGTTTCTGTGGGTTTCACCAACTCCAATGAAAAACTTTTTTAAGGCCATTATGAATTGAATTTAAGACCTACATCTCCACAGAGATATACAAACTGCGTCCAGCCAACTGGCGATAAGTTCGCACTTACCCATGATAGCCTAGCAAAAAGCTAGCCTGCTAGCTAGCTAGAAAGGGTAGTTAGCAGTAGCATCAGCAGAAAAGATGTCTGAATGCTCCTCAAATAAAAATACTCAGAATATACAAGATTAAATAGTCTTATGATTAACATATTAAATGCTAACTTACTTTTTTAAAAGTAAATTTAAGAAATTCGCCTAAATTTTAGACAATGAATTTAAGACTTTTTAAGGATGTGCGCCTCATAATTGTTTTTGTTGTGTATAATTTTGAAGGGGAAGGAAAACAAGCATCTCTCTGCACTAGACTGACCTCAATCTCTTTACAAAGAAGAATGAATAAACACAGAAAGACTTGCAGCGGTAAGTGCAGCAACAGTTGGCCCTGTATCAGAGCAGTTTGATGTCCAGCAGGCTTTGGACGCATCTCTGCTCCAGCAATTTTCTAGAAAGAGCCTGATAGGAAACACACGGGGAGTTGTGGAGTTCTGCAAAGTATTGAGTCGGGTGGATTCAGCACAGCCATGCACATTGTGGAAAACCCCCTTCACAAATCCCACTAAGATGCATTGAAGTTTGCAAACAAAACGTGGAAAAGCTAAAAGGGGTGTGACGGCTTGTGCAAGGCACTGTAAATCTGTCCAGTGTTTACAGAAACTTAAGGGGAAGGAAGCAGCTCAGTTCCCTGACTGGATGTTGCAGGGGTGGTGCCACGAAATGAAGCTGTGGGCGGACGGAACCAGTAGGAAACCATGGCTCCCTCCCTCCCTCTACCAGCACCGTCCCTCTGCCCAGATCAACACAATCATATCAGATTTGAGGTTTTGCACAAGTTGATTTGAAAATGCAATCACTACTTGAAGTTGCTTGATGTGCAATATCTCCGCTGATAAGGTCCCGACAGGACATGCAACTTATAGTTATTGATAAGTGACTCATGCGTGGTGCAAATGTAGCTCTCAGTCTGTCAGCAGCTTCATGTGCAGCCAGCAGATAATCGCCTTTAGAGGCATGGAGAGACAAGACGAGGTGTTCTTAGCTACAGGGGGAAGCCTGTAGCTGTGTGTACAGTGTCTAGCTGAATGACTCCACGCAGTGTCGTTGTAGGTCTGTCAAAGAGCCTCTCCTCTCAGCTGACCCGAAACTGCTGCGGCCATCAATTAATTATGTTTATCCCGACGTCCCTGTTCTTCCTGAGCGAGAAGGAGGCGGCGTGACTTCCGAACAACCCCACACGCAAACACACATGTCGGGTTGTGTAATGAAGCATGCCCGTGGACACGCACACCGCTTCAGACTGCCAGCTAAGTTTCAGTACTCACTGCGGCTGTGTTGACCCCCTCGCTGTGAAAGAAGAAAAAAAGGCCAGTCACAGCTCTTCTCCAGTTCTTCTGCTGCTGTCAGCCATCAAAGTGACGCCTCGGAGCGTAACTGAGTCCCAGATAGGATCTGAAGCCGTCTTTAAGGGGTGTCTCCCTGTTTTTCCGTGTCTGTCTCCCTGTCTCCGTCTGTGTCTCCTGCCTATCTTTCCCTCTTTTCCGTCTTTGCCAGCTCTTCCCACTGGTGACTTCCCCGCTAGTGATGCGCCGCCCATCGCTGAGCCGGCTATATTTGCCAGCTCATTTTGGGAGGGCTTTGCATTCATACCGTGGAGAACGGTATGAATCCAGATGATAGAGGTTGCAGAAATTTTGCATGCATTTGTAGGTAAACATATTTGATGCTGTCAAGTTGATGTATTTTATCAAATAATAGGAACAATTATTGCGACACATAGCTTAGTATAACTTTTTTAATAATCTGCTTTTTTTATATTGATGTTTTATTGCATTATTTTAGTGATTTTAATGAGTTGTTCAGATTAATAAAAAAATTAAAAATAAAAAGTTTCGTTCATGTTGATTCTAGCCAAATAATACGGATCCTGGAAAAGAGGTGAAATTCCCATCACTGTTCCCCGTTGCTTTCCTGCTCTGGCACTCCCGTGACGTCAGGAAGATGGAGCGCGCGCCTCGGACACTAACCCCTCTTGATGCACGCACTCCAACCAACCAGTGCTCCAACTGGGTGTCGTGCACGTCACTATAAACTAAATTTAAAAATGACAGCTCTTAAATTTTGCCTTCTTCCTGCTTATTAGCCAGGTTACAGCAGTCTGTGACATAATATTAATGGATTCAAAAACTTTTAAATTATGCTAACAATAGCATATTGCTCGGGACTGAATTGAATGAAGTCAATGTACAAACAGAGCCAATGTATCTCACTGCTGGTAATATGTTATCTGAGGCAGTATGTTCAATAAGAGGACTTTTTATTTATTGTAGCTAAAGGAATGTTTTATTTAAATATCAAATTTGCAGTGAAACAGTCCTAATTAAATATTTTTTAAAGATCAAATAAGTTAATGTAATATTAATTATTAAGTGGATTAAAAGTCTATTTACAAATTAGATGTGGCTTTGCTACACCTCAAGAGGCTCCATGGTAACTGGAGGAGCTGCAGAGATCCACAACTCAGGTGAGAGAATCTGTTGACAAAACAAGATCAGTCTATGTCGGCCCTTTATGAAAGGTTCTGTTGAATGAAAGTCAAAGGAGGTCCTGTTCTCTGCTTGCCATAAACCATTTGGGAACTATGATGGTCTGGTCAGATTAGCGCAAAACTTAATTTTTAGGGAAATATGAGAGCAAAGATGGACTTTTACGAAGCTTCTATCAGCTTTATAATTATGATCTGACTTGGCTCCAAAGCCAACCAAAACAAACAAACAAAAAAAGATCTCATCACTTACTGCTAAATTTATATAATCTCAACTAATAATCTCTGCTGTGAAAACACCTTCTAGTGGTACAAACAGCATCAGAAGAGATGGCCTTTACAAAAGCAGGCAGCACGGTTCATTGGTGATAGATATTACTTGTGACATCATGCCCAGAAAGCAGTACCAGTGGCATTAACATTAACCTTCAGCCTCAGATGAATGTTTTCATCTCTGTCACATATTAAGAAATTCATAAATGTCTCATGCAATCACTTCAGACTGAGAAAAGTTTATGGATTTTTTTGTCAGATCCAAAATCATGCATTAAGTTGGTTTCATTTTCTCTCCAAGAATGTATTTAACTGACTTTAACTAAGTATGTCAGACTGATGCTCCAAAGCTACATGTCAGATGTTGCATGTGTTTGCCCGATTCAGAGTATTTGAAGGGCTTATTTAAATTGGGCTTATTTCGGGATTATATCGCTAATCCACACAATTATCCATCATCATAAAGAAAACCAGACGTTGACCTTCGTCAGAGAGACACAGAGTCAAACATTTACAGTGTCCCAGATCCCTGGGCGCCAGTCAGTCAGAAAGCTGAGGTAAAAATAACCCACTGGCTTAAGTTCCCCTTGAGAAAAACACATCAGTGGAGGTGGACCGCTGCAATTTTCTAAATCCGTGTCCACTAATTTAAGCAGAAGTGGGAACTTCTGTTTGCTGGATGTGCATCTTTCATTTCTGTCACGATTTAAGTATTCCAATCTAAAATAGTGATCTCAGTCATGGATAAAAGTATGGGATCAGTAAAACATTCTCTTTATGACTAAGAATATCAGGATAAAAGAAGAGAATTTGACATGCTTATGTAAAATTTTAATAAAAGCCATTTAATAAACAGTTGTAAAATACATAAATCAGACAAACTATCCCATTGTAGGCCTAATTTAGAATGTAGTAGAAATATAATTCATTGTCCCACTTTGGGGAAATTCATCAGCAAGTTAGTGATAAATGAAAGCATTTGTATTCACACAAAGGTAAAACAGATCAAAGTAAGATTGTACAATAAGAGAAGATTTACAGCATTCACAATTAATTTAAAATCAGCATGCTCAGATTAAAACAAATGTGAAGCTGCATAGGGTCATTAAAAATGTACAAAACGTGTGTAATGATGCATAAAAAAACAAACTACAAAAACCAGGGGTGGGAGGTGCAAATAACAGCAGAAATGTTTTTAGAAATAAAAAGTGCGCAGAAAAATTCTGCAAATAACAACAAGGGTGTAAACGTGTATTTGCACAGAAAGAGGTGGCTCTGTCCCAATAAGAAATGCATGTCGCACTTTGTTTTAATCCAGCACCTGAAATCCCCAAAAAATGAATTGAAGTTTGTGGCTATAGTGTGGAGAAAAAATATTTGTAACATTAGTCTGGTTAAATAAAAAGCCTGTGATCTTCATCTATTCTTTATCTTCAGATATTTATTTGTTCCTAAGCTGTGAGAGACCCGATGAACTGATACCCTAGTAATGAATACTTATTAAACATTAGTGCCACTTAGTGGTCAGATTTGAGTATTGCAGAAAATGCACAACAAACGGTGACTCATTTTCAGACTGGTAGGCCATCTGGCAATAATAAGAGAATGATTCACAATATTCTGAATTTTATAGTCAGACAGGTTTCCCCTTACCTCTTACTGTAGCTTAAAGTTTGCTTACAGGGGTGATAACAAGACTCGCCCCATAATAATAATAATCATATATTCCAAATACAGGATATATTTTTGGTCTGTGAATGGATGAAATACCTGCCACTGAGGAAAGAAATGATCTCAGAGGTGTTGTCTCCTTGAATGAACCTTCTGTAAATGTGCATATCTCAGACCTGGCTTCCACATTGTAGAAAGAGACTTTACCCTCCTCATAGTCAACAAACACCCCGACGGTCTGAACTGGGGTCAGAAACATGTAGCTCGGTGTGTTTAATATCCACGCCCCTTCCTCAGGGGTAGGAATGTTTAAGATCTCTCTGTCAATAAACTCTTTGACCACTCCTACGAGCCATCTTTTACAGCTGCCAACCTGGACTTCGAAGTAGAACCTGCCTGACGAAAACCCCTCCTTTGCCAGTACGTAAGGAAGGTATTTAAATGGCCTGCCAAAGAAAGAGGAGAAGATCTGCTGACGTCCACGAAAGGTCAGTCGCTTCCCATCGTCAGACACCTTGAGCCAATTGCTGGCAGTGTAGGGGTCCAGGGTCAGATCCACTGCATTGCATTGCTGGATCTTCATCAGCTCATCCTGAGGCTGACTCCACAGCTCGGGTAGAAAATTGTTATCCGTCATATTTTCGACTGCGTCTGACTGTGTAGGTGCATCGCAAGAATCAGACGACCTAACCTTTTGGATCAGCATCTCCATCTCATTTCTGAGTGTTTCTTCAATCTGACCAATTGACTTTTTCACCATCTCTATATGACCATGCCGGCCAATGTCAGGAATGTCTTGTGTCATTCGCAAAAAGAAGTCAGTAGGTTGGTCCGTCAGATGAGTATTGTCAGACGTTACATTGAATGGGAAGTTCTGCAGCAGGTAGAGGTAGTCTTCTGACTGCATCAATTGTTCGATATCACATCTTAGTTTTCTTACATCAGAAATGTCTTGCTCCAGCAGAGTTGTCTGATCTTCAGCTTGTTTCTCTATGTCTTTCTGCTTCTGCTCAATCGCTTCAACCAGCTCACCCTGATATTTTTGTACAGATGCAACGAAAGCGGTTAAAATTTGAACAGTTTCTCTGATCTCATCCACTGTAGTTTTCCTGCTTTGTTCCACAAAGCATCTGATATTTTTAACACTCTCTGATTTGGAGTTCTCCATCTTTTTCATCTCAGAGGTCTCGTTCTCGTACATGCCTCTCCTTTCTTTGAAGGTACGCTCCAGCGGAACAGCCTCGTGGCCCGTGTGGTCGTCGTTCAAACACATTATGCAAACACACTGCTGGTCTGTGCGGCAGAAGAGCTCCAGCATCTTGTCGTGCTTCTTGCACACCCTGTCCTCCAGGTTGGACACAGGATCGATCAGCTTGTGCTTCTTCAGGTTCTGGTGGGACTCCAGATGTGGCTCACAATACGAGGCCAAACACACCAGGCACGTCTTGTGGGCTTTGAGCTTCGGTTTGGTGCAGACGTCACAGGGGACCTCTCCTGGTTGGGCGGTGATCTTAGGTCCACCCTGTACTCTCATGCGGTTGAAATGCTCCAGAACATCTCTGAATTCTGTGTTGACCTTGAGCTTTGGTTTATTACCCAACCTTCTCTTACAGAGTGGACACTGTGCACTGTCCTGACTGTTCCAGTACTGGGTGATGCAGCCCTTGCAGAAGTTGTGTCCACACGGAGTGGAGACGGGCTCATTGAACTCACCCAGACAGATTGAACACAGGACCTGTTCTTCATATAGGATGCTGCAAGCTGAAGCCATGTCTGAAAAGGATAAAATGCATTAAGAATTTTGAAATGAATGCTTTATGAGTGCACTGCTGACATTCCTTTTGCTTTGTCCTACCATAGAAAATACAGATGAATGAATCTACTAAATTTTGTTTCAGATCCTCAAACAAAATTTAATGTGTGAACAAGATAAACTTGTGTAAAAATGCTTGTTTTAGATAATAATTTAATATTTTTAGGGGGGAAACAGTGATCCATACCAATTCAGTCCAATGTGAAAAAGTATTGACCTGTATCACTAAGCCGTGAGTTTACCACATTTTGGAAAGTTGAGTTTATTCACAGGTAAAAGGAAAAGTCCATCAAGATTTTAATCATGATTCTGTAGTTCAGAAATTTTCTATGGCTCAATTGAAATCAAAATTCCTCCACAGTTAAACAAAAAAAGAAAAGAAAAGAAAAGTGATTGTCATTTATGACAAACACTTGATGCAGTTGTTGCTACAGAGTGTGGCTTAAACAACTTACAACCTTTCTGGAGACAATTACTTTGTCACACAGGACTCGGGTTATTTATGTCTAATATTAAAACTTTGGTGATCTAAAACATTTAAGAGTGACAAAAAAAAAACAAAAAAGTAAGAAAGCTAGGAGAAAATAAACATATTTTCACAGGATTTTAAGACTAGGTAATTGATAACTTTATTAACCTAGTTAACCCTTCCTGCTGTAATTAATGTAAGTAATTTCACTTTAAATCTACAATTTACAGCTTCGTAAGTGCTAATAGTGTGTATACATTACAATAAAATCTTAGCTCCATGTTACTAAGATTACTTTATTGCCTCCTGTGACAGATTATAGATTTTGCTATTCGATCTGGCATTCATTAAGTTGTCAAAACACTTTACATCGGCTAACTTAGGGACTTTGTATCCTTACATAACCTTCTGAGATAGAAAAAAGTGAGGCTGACTCCCAGTTCTTGTTTCAAAGCTCAGAAATATACACTGTTTTGTGTCAATTTGCAGGAAAATTAACCGCAAAACTAATACAGTGTGTCCTCGTGATCATTTTTAAGACTCATCACTTGAGTCATTTTTGCAAAGTCAGATAGTTTTTCAGCTTGAGAAATAAAGGTGTTTACAGTTCTCTGGATCTGTCATTATAGTTCAGTATCCTCTATCTTTTCAATCCGTGCGGATCTTTAGCTAACTTCAAACAACTATGTTTACTTTTACTCTTTCTAAAATTAGAGACAACCAAAACGGGTTTAATACCTGCCGAACTGCTCGTCCTTTGAATAAGAAAAGTTTCCCTTTAACACACGTTAGTTTCACTTCTCTGTAATTGTTGCGCAATCAGATTCTCCTCCTCCTCCTTTCTTCTTCTTCTTCTTCTTCTTCTTTTATGGCGGTTGGCAAGCAACTTATTGATGCGCATTACCGCCATCTACTGGAATGGAGTGTAGATGCTATATTTATATTCTCCCACAAAATAAATAAATAAAACTTATATCCTATCAATTTCGTTTTCTTAAGGTAATTCATTAAAGAACAAAAATATTCAGAAGTAGAATTTTTGTCCATAATGTCTTGTATATTTAACTGTAATTTATGTTCTTGTAATCTACATACTAATTCCCTTCTCTCAACAGAATATTTAGAACAAAACAACAAAACATGTTTTACTGTCTCTTCTTGAAAACAAAAATCACAATTTACTGTCGGATGTTTTCCTATTTTAAATAATGTACTATTTAACCCTGTGTGACCAAAACGCAATCTGAACATAATGGTTTCCTCTTTGTTTATTTCATCCTGTTCTCCTCATTACACCAACTTTTCTTTGAATATTGTAAAGCCACCTACCAGTTCTATCTTCTTCCCACTGTTTCTTCCATCTTTCCTTAACCTTTCCTTTAAGGAACCTTTTGTTCCTTAACCTTTTGTTTTTTGTAGCTTGTTTTGCATATCTATCTGCCAGCTCATTTCCTTTTATTCCTACATGCGATGGTATAAGTGTAAAAATACCTAATAAACCCGTTGCCTGAATTCTATACTGAATCTCTAATAAAAGGTCTGATCTACTAATAGAATGATTATATTTTAATGAATACAATGTTAAACTTGAATTACAACATCTTATAATTCTTAATGGACGAACTAACTCAATCCATCCTAAAGCTAAAATGATTCCCATCAGTCTCTCCTGTGTAAACTGATACTCCATCAGTAATTATTTTACATTTTTTAATACTGAATTCTGGAACAATGAATGCCTAAAAAGAGCAAAAAGGGGTGTGGTATTTTATGGACAGGTAAACACAGATGCATTACCCTGTGAAGACATTTGTGTCCAAATAATATAAATAGGTTTTTATATCAATAGGCATAAGTTAATGATGCCTATTAGTGCCTAAACTGAATCATTGAGCTGAGCATTTATGACACCTCAAAGAGAACTGGGTAAGAAGCCAGTGGCTGAATGGACAGAATTCCTAATTTTCTAACATGGAATAAATAAAAAATCAGATGCCTTACTGATAGGCTCCTATTGAGGACAGTTGATGATGTGATTGCTTGACAAAATCAGACCCGATCATTGAGAATTTATATACATACTATTTTTTAATATAAAATCAGAAGGTATAAAGAAAAACATATCTTATATATATATGTTTTGAAGCACAAAAGCAATGTCTGCAGTATTTAAAAGATAAAAGGAATCAAATACCTTATTGTTCCAGATACATAGATGTATTTTTTTTAAAAATGGTTATTTATAT